>JAOXYD010184246.1:0-23442 GCA_028565735.1 Pinacopodium congolense | reverse complement strand
GGTGCTAGTCCTGGATTAGGATAATTTTGGACTAAACTTCATGAACTTTAAGCTTATTACCTAAGTCTGAGCCATAACCAAACCTCAGGATAGGAACAATAAAGATAAGTCAGTGTCTTAACCATAATGTTGCCTTGATTTTGAGAAGACCCTAGATTAAGCATCACTAATATCTAAATCAATTAAATTATCAACTACAAAAGGTTAACTGAACAATTTAGAACAAGAAATTTGTAGCTCTTTTGCAATTGATTGAAATTTTTCTAGGCTTTTTAGATTACATTTTAGTTATTTATTTTCTTAAATCATAAAGCTAAGTGTTCTCTAGATAATTGTAATCTGATTGACCTAATACTTACATCATATAAAGTTCCTCGTGGGATTGATACTTAGAGTCTTAAATATGCTCCACTTTATTACTTGATTCAACCGATACGCTTGCCAAAAATTTGGTATCGAATTAATTTTTAAATTGTGCATTAAAAGATAGATTAATTTAAGTTATTTTTGTATGTGGCCAACCGCAATCAAGTTTTTGGCATCGCTATCGGGGAGCTGAATTGTAATATTAAGGATATATTAGTGTCAATTACTTTAGAGTTTGTTTTGTTGTTTGTGATGTTTTCTTTATTGTGTTATGTGTCTGTTTTATGCTTTGTTTTTAAGTTTCTTTCTTTTTTAAAATTTTTTGTTGTCATCTTTGTTTGTGAGGTAACACATCTTTTGGTAACGTAAGAGAGTTATCAAGAAGATGTTGAGGAAAAATTATTATTAGCTTGATAACCAATGTATAAGCCTGAAGTTAGAATTAATTGGGGAGATAGTTAGACAAATCAATTTGAACATTTTAGTGATTCCTATACCCCTAAATATAAGAATTACCATGATTACTCTTAGATGAATCCATCTTGTTTTGATCAACCCTCACCTTCTTCCAGTTAACAGTTTTCTGAAAGCTTAGATGATTGTACCTCTAGTTAGATGGATCATCCTGATTATTCTTGGCTTAATAAGGCTGCATTCATGTCACATTTAGAAAATCCTTCTCAGCATGAGTATGATCAAAGAACCATGGAAAAAAATTTAGAATCAATTAGGCTAGCAAGTGAAAATGGTGAGTCAATACCAACTTTAGGTAACCCAATTTTCGACATTATTGACTGTAAGCTCAATTTCAAGTCATTGAAAATAAGATAGATTAAGAGTCCAAGGTAGCCTTTGAGAGTATAGATCTCATATGTATTTCAGCTTTTGATTCGCAAGCAAAAGTTCAATACTTAGAATTTTTTTCTAAATTTTTTGACAAGGGCAAGAATTATGAACTCAAGACCTTTCTGATTGGTATAGGAACCCTTCTAAATTTGGTTTTTCATTATTCAAAGGATGGGAATGAGAAGTTAGGTGTTGGACCTAAACTTAAGTTGAAAATTCCTTAACACAAGGTCTGGCTAAAAGACCTTAAAGAAGCACTTTTTGGGAGGCAACTCAACTGTAGAAGTAGGATTTCATGTGTTTTCAATAGAATAGTATGCTTTTTGCATGCTTTTGGTGTTTTTTCGTTTAGTGTGTTTTTTTTAGTTTTATGTGTTTTCTTCTATTCCTGATGCTTTGATATTTTGTCCTTGATTTTCAAATAGTTGGAATTCACATCAATGAAGAGCTTTCACGATCACATATTCATTCATGTGTATTCATTTCCTTTCTCTTGCATTTTATACTTTATTTGTGATTTCTAAACATTGGAGACAATGTGCAATTAAAATGTGGGGGAAGTTAGTTGATCACGCTTAAGTCCTTATTGTCTGATAGTATATCAATTTATCGATTTTCTGTTAATAGTGTATAATTTGTGGAAAAAAATCAATTTTGATACTTATTTTTGTTCATGTTTTCTTTTGAATTCAGTTATTTTAAGAATTTGAAATGTTATATGATTGATTTTGACTATTAATGCATAAGTACTTTTAACTCATTTCATAATTTGGATAATGGATATATGAAGAATAGAATGATATTCTACATATAAAATGAAACTTAGTGAGTAATTGTGTGACTTCTTTTAAAATATTTTTATCATTAGAATAAATTAAAAAAAATAATTTAGTTAATTAAATAAGTTAACAGAATTCACTCCACTAATTTCTAATCTTATATATATATGTATATAAAAAAGAAAAAAGAAAAAAAGAGCAAGCAATATATATATGTGTGTGTGTGTGTGTGTGTGTGTATAAGGTTGAAGTTATGAGTAATGCTAATTGTTAGTTGTTTCGATGTAACTCAATTGAGTTACCGGGGGTTATTCACGAAAAAATGTTCATCTTCATGTCAAAAAATTAAGTTACTTGCCAACCAATTTGCTCATATTTTTAATTAATTAGTTAATTAAATAAATTATTAAATAAAGAATATGAAAGTGTTTTGAAAGTTGATGCATTACACTCATGATATTTGCCTTTTACATATAGAATTGATTTTTGTGATTTAGGTTAAAGGATGAAAAAGAATGAAATGATTTAAATGCATTTACAAATTGATATGATTAATCGATTATATAACATTTCAATGAGTCAGTATTTTTGAAAGATTCAGAAAACATTTTCAATAATGATGTTGTTAATCTTGGATTAATTTTCCTACAATTATATACTAGTTTAAGAAAGTTGATGGATTGGTTTGCTTGAGGACAAGAAAACACTTAAGTGTGGGGGAGTTGTTAATGATGAATTTTATAGTGTCTTTAGATGTTATTTGTTGTATATTTACCCCTATTTCAATGCTTAATTGTTTAATTAATATTTATAAATGTTTAATTTGTAGGTTGATGTGAATAATTGGAGAAATGTGCAAAAAGATTAAAAAAAAAGGACATAAATTTGTACCATCAACGGCGACCCAGCAGCCCACTGTTGATGGATCTACATACCACCGTTGAAGAAGTCAGAAATTGTATACTAACAACGGGCCGTTCATCCTTCAACGACGCCATTGTAGTTCAGTGCAGACCACTGTTGAAGGATGGTAGACATGTTTTCCAGTAAATTATTCCACATTTATGACTTTTCTTCTTCCTCCACTTGCAGTTGAGCCTTCCCTATATAAAGAGGACCTCTCTAGACGTTCTAAGCATCAAATTTAGGATCAAAACACGTTTTCTTTCTTTAGTTTTCAAATCAAAGTAGTTTTAGGTTATTTTTATTTTCAATCTTTTGTAATTTGATATTTTTCAGGTTCTGAGTTAGAATACCATCTAGGGATGTGATTTGGTTCATTCTAAACTCTTAAGTTTGTGTATTGTTATTGTTCTTTTAAATTAATCAAAGTCTTGTTACTTACGTTATATTGATTATGTTCTTAGATTAATTATTGTGCTTAATATTTAATTTTAATTAAGTTATCATGCTAAATCTGTTTATGGATGATTAATTATGTTAATTTATGATTAATGAGTGATTAGTGACTTAATCTTTACTTATTGATTGCTTAATTCTTGTCTTAAATTGATCACCTAGGATATTGTCATAAGATAATATAGGATCCGACAACCTTTACTTAGGTTATAAGAAAAGTCAATAAACAATATGGTTCAAATCAATAAACTAACCAAAGATTAGTTGATCATGAGGGTGCTAGTCTTGGCTTAGGATAATTTAAGACTAGAGTTCTTGGACTTTAAGTCTATTACGTAAGTTTGAGGCATAACTAAACCCTAAGATAGGACCAATAGAGATAAGTCAGTTTCTTAACCATAGCGTTGCCTTAATTTCGAGAAGACCCTACATTAAGCACCACTAATCTCTAAATCAATCAAATCATCAACCACCAAAGCTTAACTGAATAATTTAGGAAAAGAAATTTGTACTTTTTTTGAAATAGATTGGAATTTTTCTAGGCTTTTGTTGAACCAAGGTGGTTCTAATCACATTTTTTATGATGAAAAAACATTATTATTACTAATGTTCGAGTTTTAAAATGTGTATAAGATAGGTAAATGCTTAAAGTATAAGATTATATATTTGTGGAGCCAAAGGTAAAAGAACTCAAGCATTAGATGATCAAAAGCTTGAAGATCAAGGATCAAATGATAAAGCTCAAGTGGTGATCAAGAGAGAAGATTAAGAGAAGCTTGAAGATAAGGAGAAAGAAGATCAAGTTTAGTCAAGCTTAGGAAAGGTCTTAAGTTGTAAGACTTCTTGATCTTAATCAATGATTGAAAAGGATTCTCATATTTGCATATAGGCATATAAGAGTTTAATTGTTTTTTTAGTGATCAATTTGATTATGGCTTTGTTGTATTAGGAATTGAATTAAGTTGACATTTAGGCTAATTTATTTGTTTATGCAACATTAATTTTTTAATGTGTTTAATATGTTTAAGATTAATTGAATTGTTTCTTGAAGCTGTTTATATATGTTTGAATATGTTTAAACATCTTTGTGTTATGAATTTTGGTTTATAGATGGTTTATGATATGTTTGAAAAGGTTTTAAAGTTGGTTAAAATGAAAAGTTTTCATAGTAAGACAATTCTTATGTTTTAAATTGATTGAAATATTTTGATGATTTAAACAGCCTTGAATTATACTTTAAAACTTGTTTAAAGTCTTGTTTAATGTTACAAATTTGTTTGGACAGGTTTGGATTTGATTTGAAGTAGTTTTGTGCTTTTTTAGATGTATAACGATAAGCAAACTATTGCATAATGCCGCCTTATATGAGTGCCATTTAATCCCCATTTCTAAAAGCATCAATGTAGAGCTGTTCTTTACACAACAATGTCATTGATGAACCCAGAGGCTACCGTTAATGATCCAAACTCTAACGGCTAGTTTTGGGGTTTCGGTCTTAACAGCTTTTTAACCTTCTAAACGGCTAGTTTTTGTTTCTAATGACTCCAAACATCTTCCAACACTATAAATATCATTCCTAAACACTTGTAACAAGTTTAGAACCTTTGAAAAACAAACTACAAGATCAAATCATTCAAATATTCAAAGCTTTCTTTATTTTCTGTATAGCCTTCATTCAATTCATATTTTTATGTTTTAAATCAACTTATTAAGCTATAAATTTTATGTTTCTAGTTTGTTTAGATATATAAAAAAAACCCAGAAATCTTTTAATTGATTTTTTGATCCATTAAATTGTTTATTTAAAGCTTTCAATGTCAGGCATACCAAAATTGTCTCTATTTTGCTTCACTTTGATTTATCTTCTGTGTTCTTCAATTTTCAGCTAGAAAAACCATTTTTATTGATTCAAAATTATCATAAACATTTTTCTTAAGGTCTCAAAAGTGCATAGGATCTTTTACTTCAATCTTTAAGTACTCAAATCATGTGTTTGAGCTCAAAGAACATAGACTGTCCAAAACTGTCTAGTTTTGTGCAGCTTCAAAGTTCACTTCAATTTTGAGTTTTAATTAGTTTTTGGGTGTGTAAGTTTATTGTTTTCTATTTTCTTAAAGTCCTATGATTGCACCAGTATTTTAATTTCAATTTTAAGCTATTATATTGTTTGTTTGAGCTTAATCTTTGTAGGTTACCCAAAACTATCCCGGTTTGACAATCTTTGCTTTATGCTTGATTTAAATCAACTGTTTGATATGTTAAAATTGTGTTTACTATTGTAATTTGTTTTTGGATGATAGATTGACATCGTAGTAGGTGTTTTGAATCAATTTCATGCCATTTTATAGGTCAAGTTTGTTGATACATAAGCTGAAAAATATATCTTGCATATAGGTTGCATATTTAGACAGCTTGTGTTGATATTAATTGAATATGATTGTTTGAGGATTTAATTGTGTTTTTGCTGGATAAAATTGTTTGTTTATGATCTATTGAAGTGCTAGAAGGCTTGTTATAATTTTTTTCTACCTCTAGATTTTCATAATTGAATTTATTAATTGTGTATTAAAGACAAACCATAGAAGGTGTGCTTGGTTACCTTAAATTTGGGAATTGACTTTGTATTAATTGTTGTTGTGTTATTGGCTGATCTTTGCCATTTAAATTAGAGTTTTTAGGGTGCTCATCACCTAGAATAAAGAAGATTTGAATTGAGTTAATCTTTGTATGTGAATTAGATTAGATTAGGCCTCAATTGTGCCTTGACATTCCATATTGCATTTATTGAATTTGAGCCCTTATCTTATGTTGATTTTGGTCAAGGTTGTCATAAGTTATATAAGCTTAGTTTAAAGCTCAAGGGAGCTAGGTTTAGGGGCTTTCCCTGTAGGAAAAAAACATTATAAACTTTGGATATATTGGAAAGGATCCTCTTTTCCATAAAAATATTGTTGTTAAGGGTTACTCTTCACCCTCTTTGTGAAAAGTAAGATTGATATGTTACTTTTGACCTATAACAAGATTGGTAAAGGTTCCTCTTGGCATTTGATCAAGATTGTTGTAAAGGTTTCTCTTGGCCTTTAATCAAGATTGTTGTAAGGGCTACTCTTTGCCTAATTAAAGTAAGATTAGTTGTAAGTTAATTTTCAACAAGTAATTAGAGATAGGACGTAGTCTATTTTTAGAGTAAGTGAATCTTTATAAATCTTGATGTTCTTTCTCTTCCCTATCTCTTTATATTTGTGCCTCTTTTTTTTATCATTGCTTGAACTTGTTTAATATTGGCATAAAGTTTGGCATTCATTTAGGTTTAATTTTGGTTAGAAATTTGATTTAATTGAAATTGTTCTAAGAAGTTTAATTTTTTTTAATTCTACAACAAATTTTTAAACACCAAATTCACGCCTATCTTGGGTGCCATAGAGCTAACAGCTTTTTAGATTAGCTTTTAGTTATTTATTTTCTTAAATCATAAAGTTAAGTGTTCTTTAGATAATTGTAATCCAATTGACCTAGTACTTACATCATATAAACATCTTCATAAGATCGATACTCGGAATCTTAAATATACTCCACTTTATTACTTGATTTGACTAGTAAACTTGCCGAAAATTTGGTCTCAAATTAATTGTTAAATTGTGGATTAAAAGATAGATCAATTTGAGCTAATTTTGTATATGACTAACCATAATCAGTATATGTACTCATGGGGTGCCTAAGGGTTTTGATTGATCCATGCCAAATCGCTTTAGAATCTCTCTTGTATACTTCGATTGATTTATGAAGATGACATCCTTCATTTGCTTGATTTGGAGTCCGAGGAAGAAATTCAATTCTCCCATCATGCTTATTTAAAACCCCCTACTCATACACTTAGTAAAATCTTCACACAAACATTCATTAGTAGCACTAAAAATAATATCATCAACATATATTTAAACAATTAATAAATCACTTTGATCTTTCTTAATAAATAAGGTGGTGTCTACTTTCCCTTTTTCCAAACCATTGTCAAGTAAAAATGAACTTAATTTATCATACCAAGCTCTTGGTGCTTGTTTTAAACCATATAATGGTTTATAAAGTTTTAAAACATGTTCGAATGCATCATGACATTCTAAACCAAGGATTTGTTCAACATACTCTTCTTAAATAAATCCATTTAAAATGCAATTTTGACCTCCATTTAAAACAATTTAAAACCCATGTAAGATGCAAATGAAAGAAACCCATGTAAGATGCAAATGAAAGAAGTAATCTAATAGCCTCTAACTTAGCTACAAGGGCAAATGTCTCATCATAATCTATTCCTTCTCCTTTATTATACCCTTTAGTTACTAATCTTGCTTTGTTTAGTAATATATTATAAACTAACAATGTAAATATTTCCTTCTCGCTTTCCTAAGAACATGATACTATTGTTATCTATCTTAGAAATAACACATTCATCTCCTACAAAACTAACTTTATAGTTCTTATCACATAATTGACTCACACTTAATAAGTTATGTTTCAAACCTTCAACAAGTAAAACATTATCAATTAATGGATAATTATCATTACATAGTTTTTCAATGCCAGTTACCTTACCTTTGGTATTATCCCCAAACGTGATGAATCCTTATCCTTACTCTTAAAAGTGATAAATTGAGAGGGGTCCCCAATCATATGTCGTGAACAACCACTATCTACGTATCATTTATTTTTTCTCTTTTCCTACAAGAAAAATGAAAATAATTTTAGGTACCCATCTTATCAAGGGTCCTTATATGTTAGTATACCTACCTCATACCTTTTAAGCTAAAAATTAAAAATAATAAAAATTACAAGTAAAAGTTAAAGAGCTATCGTAATTTTAAAGATTTTAACATGCATAATTAAAAAATACAACCATAGTGCAAGATCATTTATGAAGTACAGAGTAAAAATGAGATTTTCTAACCTATTGGTCGACCAGATCATAGCATCGATCGACTGAATAATTAGGTTTTAGTTTATCGGTCGACCGGACCTATCCATCGATAGACCGAACAATATTTGGTCAACTGATGTCACTCGTTCGGTGGACCAAACCTCTAAGAACGATAAAAATAAAAACTTAAAACTTAAAAATAGTAAAATATAAACCATAAACCATTGAAAATTAAAAAAGACATCTATTTAGTTTGTGGAATCCATATAGTTTTTGTCTTGTGAAAATTGTTATTTTTATAACCATTTGAAAAATTATTTAACGTTCATAACAAAAATAAGAGACATGTCCATCATAACCATAATACGTGCAAAACAATGGAGTGTAAGTCTTATATATATTTTTATAGTCATTTCTATAACTAAGATTATTATACATCGTTTCTTAAAAAATTTACCTAGGATGCATGAATGTATTTTTATCATTAAATCGATGTTGGGAGAATTTTCTATATTTTGATGTGTATTTGAATGCATGATGCTTAGGTTGGAGTCTACTAGGTGCATTTTAACATTCCTAGGAGTATATTCATCTTCTAAGTTCTTTGACTTCACAAAAATAGTCTTACTAGTTGATGCTCCATTTTTATTATTATACCTTAAGTCATATTTATCGTTTCTGAACTTTTGAATACTTAATAAAGTATCTAGTTTTTCTTTTTCCTTGATGAATTTTTTTAGTGATTTCTTGAGGGATTCAATTTCTTTCTTTAAAGACCTATTTTCATTTGCAAGCTTATCATTGTCTTTATTAATTAGAGTCATACCTTTTCTAATGTCATTATTTTCCTATTTACATGCATCTAATTCATCTAAGGCTTTCTTGTATTTATCATGCAATTCCTTATTTTTTTTTCAATTAATTTTTCTATGTGTTCTAACACTATCACGTGTATAATCACATTCATCTTCACTAGGTGGAGAACATACCTCATTGTATGCCATAAAACACATGTTGGCTACATCTTCTTCTTTAAAGTCACTAGATTCGGACCAAGAGACTTCCAATGCTTTCTTTTTCTTGAAGTCCTTTTCTTCCTCCACACCTTCTTTTCCTTCTTCTCGACTTTTCCTTCTTCTTCTTGTAGGTGGGGGCATTGCAATCTCAAATTTCCCTATTCACCACACTCAAAACATGTTATGTTAGATGATTTATATTTTGAATAAGGCATACCTTTTTGACACGTTGAGACATTTCGCATAAACTTTTTCAGCCTTCTTTTGATAAATCGTTTTCGCTTTCAAATGTACCTAATTATTCCAAACCTTATTTTCTGGCAATAGAATTACCACCATTACCTTCTTCATTTTCTATTCCACCACTCCGTTACATTCTTCTTAGCTCTATTTCACTTGGGTTCTAACATCTTTGATATCAGAGCTAATTGATTTGTTCCTTAGGATTCCAATAATAAGAATGGAATCAAGAGTGGAGAATACGGAGGAAAAGCTACCAACCATAGAGTCTCGTTTCTCTAACCTTGACACAATAGTCTCCTCTTTGCACCAGAAGATGGAATAGGTCTTGAGGACTCTCCATAAAAGCTCAGGGCCTGTTCTTCTTCATTTTTAGTTTTAGTTTTTGGCTTTTGGTTTTTAAACACAAAAATTTTAAAAATGGCACAAAAATAAAAAAAATAGCATATTAATACAACACATAAACCAAAAAACAGTACAGAAATCGAAAAAAACACAAAACTAATGCAAAATCACAAAAACCATAACAAGAAAACAAAAACCAAAAGTTAAATCAAACAACCCCTCAATTTCAATAGGGAAGAGCGTGGCTGAGCCTAGTAAAGCCAAGGTTACAACACCACTATTAAACCTAGGAGGGGAAGAAACGCACTTGGCCAAAGGCCCCACTACCCATCAACCCATATGTCTTAATCAATACACTAAGAAGCTAGAAATGCCAACGTATGAAGGAGAAGATGATCCAACCTCACGGGTATTTAAGGTAGAAGGTATTTCGGAGTGAACAAACTGATGGAGGTTGAGAAGTTAGAGGCTATAAGTTGCTGCACTGGTATGGTTACAATGGGAGGAGAACGTCGGCCTTATTTGACTTAAGGAGAGTTAAAGGACCAACTCTTGCATCGCTTCCTACCAAAATGAGAGGGAACCTAACAACAATGACTTTTATCGCTAAGGCATATGTCGACTATGGTCTAATACATAAGTGTATTTGAGACTTTATCCATTTTGTTGAAGAATCTAGATGATGATGCATTAATGGTAGCATTTATTAATGGGCTAGATGCAAGGGTCATGGGAAACTATTAAAAATGAGATGTAGTAGACTGTTAGATGCAATGGAGTCAGTACCAAGGGTTGAAGAAGGAAATTTAGTAATGTAGCCAACCCAATAACTCGATAACACTGAGAAAAAGAGAGCCCACAACACCTGGAACCCACCTAATACAAACATTCCCAATAGTACATAACCTAGACCTCCCCTTCTTGAATCCAAACAAACCCTAGCCATCTAAGTCAATTCTCAAATACCCTTAAATCTAACCAGAAAAACACCTCGACACCTTTTCGACGCATGACAACTGCAGAGATTCAATGAAAGAGGGAGAAAGGGTTATGTTTCAAGTGTTATAAGAAGTATCACATTAGGCATTGTTATAAGAATCGAGACCTGAATGTCATGGTTGCTTTCAATGATGAAGAGGAAGAGGAAACTCTAAGAAGGACAAGCATTGGGAGGTAGAGGCATTGGTCCAAGTAGGCGATGTGTAGTTGTCGTTAAACTCAATTATTGGGATTACATCTCCTCACTCAATGAAGCTCTAGGGTGAGATAAGGGTATTAGAAGTGGTTGTTCCTATAAATTGCAATGTAAATTATAATATCATCATTAAGGCTTTGATTCAACAGATTAGCCTCCTGATTATAGAAACAACAAACTACGGTGATGCTTTTGGTACTAGAGCACCGATACTAGGTAAGGGAATTTGTAGAGTGGTCATGTTAAATATACAAGAGGTTACTGTGGTTGAGGATTTTCTATCGTTTGATATTGGAAGCTGTAATGTTATTCTTTGGCTCAGATGGTTATTTTTAGTTAGGCACACTGACTTTGATTAGCATGCGTTGACCTTAAAGATTTTGGTTGATGGGAAGATGGTGGTTCTCTAAGGGAATTCTAGCCTAAGAAAATTAGAGGTTTTGTTGAGAACCATGGTTAAAACATTTCAACAAGAAGGATAGGGGATGTTAGTAGAACTAGCTTATGTAACTCAGCAAGAAGGGAAAAATGGGGGATTGGTTCCACTCGAGATACAAGGCATGATTGATGAATTTCAGGAAGTGTTCGAATGGTTAAATAAGTTGTTGCCTTAAAGAGATAAGAATCACGAGATCAATCTCAAACTAGGAATAGCTCCTATTAACGTGCAATTGTACTGATACCCCTATACTCAGAAAGATGACATTGAAAATTTGGTGGAGAAATGTTGGCTACTGGGATTATATAGCCAAGTGTCAGTTTGTTTTCAAGCCCAATGCTCTTGGTTAAAAAGAAAGACAGTAGTTGGAAATTTTGTGTGGATTATAGAGCACTTAACTAGGTAATAATCCCTAATCGTTTTCCAATTCCTACCATTAATGAGTTGTTCAATGAGTGTTCAGAACTTTCCTATTCTCAAAGCTAGACTTGAAGTTCTGATATCAACAAAGTTTGGTGAAGATAGAAGATGTGCCCAAGACCGCTTTTCATACCTATAAAGGGCACTACGAATTCTTGGTTATGTTGTTTGAGTTGTCAAATGTGCCAGTCACTTTCCAGTTAGTTATGAATTCTATATTCAAGCCAATGTTAAGAAGAGGAGTGTTGGTATTTTTTGATGACATACTAATCTACAACTTCACTTTAGACCAGAATTGGCAATACCTGAAGAAAGTATTATCTATGTTAAAGGCCAATAAATTATTTGTTAACCTAAAGAAATGTTGTTTCTATTAGGACAGAATTGAATACCTAAGGCACATTATTAGTAAAAAGGGGTTATCTGCAGATCCTAACAAGGTGAGGGCAATGGAACAGTGGCACACTCCAAAGAACTTGAAGGAGTTATGAGATTTCTCAGGGTTGACTGGCTATTAACAACGATTTGTCAAAAACTATGGCAATATAGCACCCCTCTAACCGATTTATTAAAGGAAGATGCATTCAAATGGAGTGATGAGGCCACTAAAGTGATGCAAATGCTTAAATAGGCAATAATGAGAATACCGACCTTAGCTTTACCCGATTTTAAAGACTAGTTTACTATTGAGATAGATGCTTCAAGGATTGGGGTTAGGGCTATTTTGATGCAAAAGGTTCGATCTCTTGCCTAGTATAACTAAGCACTTAAAGGGCAAGGTAGATTGATGTTTGTTTATGGGCGTGAGCTCATGGCTATATTTTTTACTATTTAAAAGTTGCGAAAGTACTTGCTGGGTAGGAATTTTCTAGTTAAACAGATTAAAGGAGTCTTAAACACCTCTTAAAGCAGCAGTTGGTGTCGAATCAACTTCTAAAATCATTAACCAAGTTATTGGGCTTTGATTTTTATATTGAGTATAAACTTAAAGGAGAGAACAAAGTTGTAGATGCTTTATCTAGCTTGTCAGTTCTCTTGAATATCATAATAGCTCAGTGCCTTAATGTGGAAGAACTAAGGAAAGAGGCGGATCGAGATCCAAAATTGGTAGCAATTAAGAAGACCTTGATAGAGAACTTGGATGGTAAACCTAGATGGTGTTTAGTCTAAGATCAACTACGCTATAAAAAATGCCAAGTACTACTAAAAAACTCCTCATTGTTACCTAAAATATTAGCTGAATTTCATGATAGTTTAGTGGGGGACACTCAAGGATCCTAAAAAAATTATAAGAGGATCGTGGCTAAACTCTACTGGGAGGGTTTGAAAAATGATGTAAAGCACTTCGTTAAGGGTTGTGAAGTGTGCCAATAATACAAGAGTTTATCTTTATCTCCCACCGGCCTGTTACAG
Organism: Pinacopodium congolense; assembly: GCA_028565735.1. Taxonomy (NCBI): domain Eukaryota; kingdom Viridiplantae; phylum Streptophyta; class Magnoliopsida; order Malpighiales; family Erythroxylaceae; genus Pinacopodium; species Pinacopodium congolense. The sequence goes on along the minus strand of JAOXYD010184246.1, from coordinate 10,112 downwards.
CCCCTCCCTTATTGGAGCAGGTGTGGGAATACATGTTGATGGACTTCATTGAGGGATTTCCCAAATCAACTGGGTTTAATGTTATCCTAGTTGTGGTTGAAAGATTTAGCAAGTATGCTCATTTAGTAGCATTAAAACACCCTTTTTCAGCTATAGCGGTTACTAAGATGTTTGTGCAAAATATTGTCAAGCTCTATAGTTTTCCTAGGTCCATTGTGTTAGACTGGGAAAAAATCTTTATGAGTACTTTTTGGACTGAATTGTTCTAGTTATAGCAAAAACGTTGTACCGCAATATTGTTTACCACCCTCAATCAGACGGCCAAACTAAAGTTGTTAATTGATGTCTTGAAAACTATCTACGTTGTTTTGTACAAACCTAGCCAAATACTTGGAATTGTTGATTACTATGGTATGAACATTAGTATAACACAGCTTTTCACACTGCAACTAAGCTCACTCCATTCAAAGTGGTGTATGGGCGAGATTCACCTCCATTGCTGCAGTATCCTAGTGCTGGAACCTTTAATTCAATAGTGGAAGAACAATTACAAGCCAAAGATTTAATGCTTAGAGAGATAAAAGGGTAACTTGGTTTGGCTCATATGCATATGAATAAATAGGTAGATCGACACCGATGTGATGTGAGTTTTTAGGAAGGAGATTTGGAGTATATGAAAATCTGTCTATATCGAAGCAATTCCTTGGCTAAGAATGTTAATTAAAAATTATCCCCTCGTTATTTTGGTCCCTATATTATTGTTCAAAAAATCAGTTTTATGGCATACAAACTCAAGCTTCTGGAGTCAGCTCTCATTCATCCTATGTTCCATAGTTCTCAACTCAAGGCAGCTATTGGAGTTGACAAACCTTGTCAAGACATACCCCTTGTTTTGCAAGATAATCTTAGAAAGTAGAGCCTAAATCTATTTTAGAATCACGTTTGGGAAGCAGGTAAAATTTTGGTACTATAGTGTTGGTTAAGTGGAAGGATCTTCTAGCTCTTGAAACAACATGGGAGCCCTATGACACAATTGCTTAACAATTTCTAACTTCCACCTTAAGGAAAAGGTGAAAGTCTTAAGGAGAGGTATTGTTAAGCCTTTAATCCAATTTCAGTACTATACGAAGAGGAAGAAGTACCCAATTATTAGTACTATTGAAGGTTGATGACCCACTAGTATATTGAATTAGTTTTGCTACCTTGTATGTCATATATTCTATTAAGTGTTTGATTTTAATTTAGCTAATTGGTTTATCAAATGTCTTTTAGAAGGCTAAGGTGGCAAGGTTCTTCGGATTTTCTGAAAAGTTTGTTAGGTATATGTAGGTATAAGGAAGGAATAATGGGTATGGATTGGCATTGCTAGCGTGAGATAGGAGAGTTGGTCACCTTTTAAATGTGCCCGATCATAACAAACCTCATTTTCTGACAATAGAGCTATCACCGTTACTTTCTTCATTTTCTATTCCACCACTCCCTTACATTCTTTTCAGCTCTATTTCATCTGGATCCTAACAATATTCTTGAAACTTTTTATATAAAAATTTTTAAAAAGATAATCCATTAATTTCTAATGTTGAGCAAAGTACTTAGACAAATACAAAAAGAAGTATAAACTATCAACTTCCTTTAACAAATATTGCATACGTTATTTGTCAATTAAAAATAGTAATAGACATTGCTTGATTTTTTTCAATTATAAAGAAAAAAATAATAAAAATATACAAAATTTCTTTTTCAAAAGATGAATTGATATATTCAAACCCATTAGCAATAATTTAAAAAATCAAAAGAAATAATGTTACAAGAAAACCCTCCAAGGTTTAAATATGAGTGAGTATTAGATTACGCTTGTAATTTGGTAGAAATTTTAGAGGAAGTTTATTACATGTAGGAAAGTAGTTTGAAAACTTTGTAGCATATTAATCAAATATAAATAAATTATATTTTAAATTTGGAACTTTATTCGATATTGTAATATTAATAAGAAATATAAAAATATCAATTACATATAAGATATTTTAATCTGTTACAAATATAATTTAGAGATTGACCCTATTAATCCTCGTTGCTTGCTTCGTTGATTTAGAGATTTGCATAATCTGGTTCATTCATGTTATCATATATGTGAAAATTTTAATTAATAAATAAATAAAATTAATTAAAATTACAGAAAAGAAAAATCAATTAATTATTAATTTATTACTTTCAAAACCTATTTTAAAATCTTAAATTTTTAATTCAATAAATATTTTATTTCATGTAGAAGATCCAACGTATATGATAATCTACATCGTTAAAATTAAAAATAAGAACTAATTAACTACTATATTTGAAATGAATTTAAAAATTTTATATCTTAATCAACATTTTTATACTTTTACTAAAATTATAAAATTTAAAAAATTTGGGATTTAAATATAATTTTCCCGTAAAATATTACAAACTTGTGTAGGGAGAATACTGGTTACATCACTTTGATAATTGCTTTAATATTTTGTTATAACAATGAAAAATCCTTTATTTGGGTTAATATATGTTATCTTTTTGTATCCCTACAGAATTGAAATTTTTAAGTTTTAGAATCAATATAATTGTTCTAATTAAAATTATATACGTTAAAATTTTAATGAACATTTAAATGTTAGCATTTAATTAGGATCGATTAACACTTAATTGAAGAAACTCAAACCTGAATCAACTTCTTCTTTTGTACGTTTTTCTCAATTAGTAGAAAACAATACTGTCTGTTGTTTTTAATTTGACGATCCAAAACAAATGTAATACTTTCTGTTTAAAAGAGAGAGGGAAAGGGTCTTTGACCCATTTGAGCCCAATGGCTTAAATGCCTTAGAACCATCATCTTGGGCTCCTTTTATTAGACTCAAACTATAAAGTGTATGGGCCATTTATTAGAATTAATCTAACAATCTCCCACTTGACCCATGGTACGACTTGCTAATTTAATAATATAATGTTAAGTGCACACTATACATTGAATCGATTAAGTCATCCTTAATTGAATTAAGAAAATCAAATCATGGCAATCACAAGTGAATTACCAACATGATTTCTTTCATGTATTACATAATCATCTTAACTCATAAAACTGTACGTGCGTAATTTGTAATTGTTATCACACAAGAACAATACTTGTATACAACATGATGTGGATGACAAACAAATGAGTAAAAATATTACTATAATTGAATTCACAAGTGGCAGAACAATTCAAGCAAGACAATCATATGTATACATACATGTACATTATGCTAACAAGGACTTAGCTATAATACCCATCCTTTCAACATGGCCAATAAATGTTTTGGGCGGTAAGCCTTTAGTTAACAAATCTGCTATCATTAGATCAGTATCAATATGCTCAATTGACACTTTACGTTTTTGCACTTCTTCTTTGATAGACAAGTATTTCAAATTCATGCGTTTCATACCCTTCGAATACTTGTCATTCTTAGAGAAGAAAACGATTGTGGAGTTGTTACAATAAAGTCTTAACGGTTTGGCAATACTGTCGACAATGCCAAGACCTAAGATAAAGTTTTGCAACCACAATCCATGAACCGTGGCCTTAAAGCATGCCACAAATTTAGCCTCTATAGTGAAGTAGCAATGACCTACTACTTTCCACTTTTTCATGAAACTGCTCCTCCAGCTAACAAGAACATATAACTAAATGTAAATTTTCTTAAGTCTACATAACTGGCATAATCTGAATTCGAGTACCCTATCACTTCTAGATGGGTTGATTTTCTATATGTGAGCATATAATCCTTTATGCCTTGAAAATATCGAAGGACTTTCTTTGCAGCTTTCCAGTGATCTATGCCAGGATTACTTTGATATTGGCCTAACGTTCCAATAGCAAAACTAATATCCAGCTGAGTGCATGTCTGAGCATACATTAAACTCCCAACTACTGATGTATAAGGAATAGACTCCATTTCTTTACATTCCAAATCATTCTTTGGATATTGCATTTGACTAAACTTGTCCCCTTTCTGAATTGGAACTACCCATGCAGAGCATTTTTCCATTTTGAATTTCTCTAATACTTTCTCGATATACCCTTTCTGAGAAATTCTAACAATCTTTGTGATTTATCACGGAATATTTCTATTTCTATTAGATAGGATACCTACCCATATCTTTCATTTCAAAATTAATAGAGAGAAATTTTTTTACATCATGTAACAAAGTCATATTATTAGCAGTAAGAAGAATACTGTCAACATATAGGACTAATATAATGAACTTGCTCCCATCGACCTTCATATAGATAAATCGATCCACATTGTTCTTTACAAAATCATATGACGTAATGGTATCATTAAACTGAAGGTACCATTGTCGGGAAGCTTATTTCAATCCATATATTAACTTCTTTAATCCACACACTAACTTTTCCTTTCCTATAGTTGTAAAACCTTCTAGTTGGTCTATATACACTTCTTCTTCCAAGTCACCATTGAGAAAAGTGGCCTTTATATTCATTTAGTGAAGCTATAAATCATAATGAGCCATCAGCGCCATAACAATTCTTAAATGATCATTCTTTAAAACTGGAGAGAAAGTCTCTTTATAGTTAATGCCATCCTTTTGAGTGTAACCTTTGGCAACAAGTCTAGCTTTATACCTTTCAATGTTGCCTTGTGAGTCAGGTTTTGGTTTTAAAGACCCATTTACAACCCACTTGCTTTACACCTTCTGACAACTTAACTAATTCCCAGAGTTTATTGTCATCTATTGATTTCAATTCTTCTTTCATAGCATTAAATCACTTTTCAGAATTGCTACATTCCATGGCTTATTTAAACGAGGCTGGATCCTTATCAATACTCAAGTAACATTTATGTTCAAGTGAATAAATTTTATAGTCACTCGAAATAATTGGTCTTCTCTGCTTTATAGACTTTCGTAATGTTATTTCTTATAACACAACTTGATCATTTGTAACTTGCGTATCAGTAGCTAGTTCTTCATTAACATAGTCAATTTGTAAAGTTAGAACATTAATTTGTTATACCAGTATGTTGCGTATCTGTGATCCAAGAATCGGAATAACAACTGGAAAAACAATACTTAATGGAGGATTTTCAATTCAACTCTCTTGAATATCCACTTTTCGTGGTTCCCCACTTCCATTAATTTGACCATTCTTAATGAACCGAGTGCTACCAGACTCAACTATTCTTGTACTATAGTTAGGACAATAAAATCTATACCCTTTGACTTTTTGAGATAGCCGATAAAATAATCACTAACGGTTCTCGTATCAAGCTTCTTTTCATGTGGATTATACAGTCATACTTCTACCGGATAACCCTAAATATATAGATGTCATAAACTATGTTTCCTTCTTGTCCACAATTCATAAGGTATCTTAGGAAATGCTTTAATAGGAACCCTATTAAGCAGATACTCAACGGTCTTTGATGCATGCATCCACAATGATAAAGGTACAATACTATAACTTAACATACTCCTAATCATGTCCATAAGAGTGCAATTCCCTCTTTCAACTACATCATTTTGTTGTGGTGTACCAGGTATTGCATATTATGCGCAGATACATCAAATTGAAAATTTTTTTGCAAATGGACCTATATATTGTTCACTTTTATCAAACTTTCCATAATATTCACTACCTCTATCTGACCTCAACATCTTTACTTTTTTATCTAGTTGCCTTTCGAACTTAGTAATAAATACCTATAGGATGTCTATAGACTGAGATTTTTCATGCAATAAATAGATATAACCATATCATGAGAAGTCATCAATAAAGGTAATAAAATATTTTTCGTTGCCCCAAGAAAGAACATCAAAAGGATCACAGATAGCAGTGTGTATTTAATCAAGTAGTTCACTACTTCTTGTGACTGGATGCTTTGATATGTGTTTGGTTTGCTTACCTTTAATACAATCCATACATATATCCCCAGCAGTAAAATTCAATTGAGGTAAGATCTCATTTTTCACTAACCTCTGTACTCTTTTTTTAGATATGTGTCATAACCTTTTATGCCACAAAAAAACATAACACTTATTATGTGCACTACGTTGACTTTCTATGATATGGTCAACATGAAATAGAGATTCAACAAAATGAACATCAAGATTGAAACGATATAAATAATCAATTAAAGTACCAGAACCATAATAGTACTTATATTTATACAAAGAAAAAATATTATTTCCAATTTTAAAGTTAAAACCTACATCATCCAACTTTGCAGTAGAAACTAAATTCCTAGCACATTCAGGGATATAAAGACACTTTTTCTAGATCCAGTTGACAACTAGTGTCCAAAATCAATCTGTACATCCCAATGGCCTCTATTCATACCTTCATTATGTTCCCTATATATAAGAACTTTTCAGTTCCGTTTATGAGTTGGATTGAAAGGAATCCTTATATAACATGTGACACATGAATAGTTACATCAAAATCTAACCACTAGGTATTATTAGGTAATTCAATAAGGTTTGATTCAAAACATACTGAAACATAGTATGCATCTTTCTTTTTGAACCAAGCCTTCCTTTTAAGACAATCATTCTTGAAGTGGCTAGGTTTCTTACAGAAATGATACCTTTTATGTTTATGGATTCAGCCCTCGTGTACTTTACTAGGAGCCTTGTTCTTATTCATACTTTTGTTTCCCATATTGTTTTTGCTATTACTCGCTCCTTGATGAAACATGAGATTAATAGAGTGTTCCTTTATTTTCTTTAATCTCCCTTCCTCCTGAACCAACATGGCCTTAATCACTTAAAGGTTCCATTTTTCCTTAAGGGTGTTATAATTCACCTGGAATTGGCCAAATTCAAGAGGAAGTGAGTTTATGATAAATTGTATCAGGAATGACTCACTCACATCCATACCCATCGCCTTCATTTTAGTTGCTAAATTTGACATATTTGTTATATGATCATGAATGAGCTGTGATTAGTCAAACTTCTTGGTCGTTAGCTCACTCATTAAAGTCCCTACTATGGACTTGTTAACTATATCAGATTGAGAGTATTCCTTAAGCTTTAACATGAACTTCTTTGCATTATCAATCTTAGGCATTTATGGCTTCACATTTTCTGCGATTGTTATTCGCATCAAGTTCAAACTCAGCCTATTAAACCATTCCCAACCTCATAATAAGACTTATCAAATTTAGAACTAGTCTTGGTGATGGTTGTGGGCCTTGGGTTTGAAACTATTGTCAAGTCCAAATCCATTACTCCCAGTTGGAAGTGGATTTGTTCAGACCAATCCGCATAATTTAGACCATTGAATTTGGTAAGCCCATTTCCTAAAACGAACAAATTAGTAGATGCTGTAAAACACAATATATAACTCAAACATTAATGCTTTGAGTAGACCTAAATGGATTCAAACTAACTAAGAACTTTGATTATGCATATAAATTCTCCTTTGAGTGAAATTTAAATACATAACTGTAACCTTTAATGATATCAAAAATACTCTATAATAGACAATCAATCATATTCTAGTTAACATGTATGTTATCTTCGGATATACAACTATATTAACTAAATATGATAATAAGTCCCTTTAATGTCATTAATTATAAGTAATGATTCACCTTTGGGTGACCTCCTAGCATTATAATTAATAATCTCAATTATTCAGTTCAACTTTTATGTTATTTTAATAGCATCACATTAATATGAACTATTGAAAAATTCATAATTAAATGCCTAATATTTTCAAGCTATGCCACTTTGGTGGCTAACAAACTTTCCATGCACTAAACATTTAATTGGATAATTATCATACATGAAAAAAGTTAATTTAATTAGTTTGGTCACTTTGGTAGCTATCAAACTATCTTTAATCATAATAATGTCATGTATAAAATCAAACATTTAATATGAAAATTTAATTTCAAGTATGATATAATATAAAATATTCAAAGTACTAATTAAAAACATAACATGGAACTGACATAATATAAACTATTCAAAGTACCAATTAAAAACATAATATGACACTAACATTATATAAACTATTTAAATTACTAATTAAAAACATAATATGACACTAATTTCTAAAATTATATTATGTATAAATTAAATTATATGCAATACGTATGCATATAAATTACAATTATTAATTAACTACGTCATTAATTAATAATGCATATGAATTTAATAATTGTAAAACATATGCAACATTTATACAAAAAAGTTGGAATTGAAAGATACTTTAATTAGAGTAAAAAATAATAATGTTATGGTCCCATTAAGCATGTGTTGACTAGTAGGAAAACCCATTTAAAGTTTTGACCAAAACATTGATTAATCATTAATGGTCTAAGAGAAACTCATATCACGTTTTGCCCTTAAAGCATTACTTCATGTATTGATTAATCATTAATGGTCTAATCATTAATAGAGCGTAGCTCAGAATTCTTTACTCTATTCCTCTTTGATTTCTTTCTAGTTGTATGCTGAAATCCTTCTTCATTTTGCCCAACACAGTACAGGTTCTGCGTCCCGTGTCCGCCATCACTGCTTCCCTCTTCTCCCTTTGATACAGTATGGGACTTATTCACCGAGTCAGGTGATGCTTCTACAGATTGTTGCACTCCACTATGGTAATCCTTACTATCCACAATTTTGATATTGTTGTTAGTTTGTTCATGATCAGTATTGCCACCATTTACTGCTGTTGACACCTTTTCATCTGACTTAGTTGCAGGTACCAGATTCACATCAAAAAGAGGCCTTCCGACTGCCTTTAGATTCACACTTTCGACTGCCATTGGGCTCAGAGTCCTCCGACAACTAGTTTCAGCTACTTCTTCAAGGTTAGGCGATTCAATCATCTGTTGGAACTCATGCTGTAGATTATTATCTGCCTGTATATTATTGTTGTCCAAACCTGTGCTCCTTTTCCCCTTTCCCTGATAGTTAAGCCCTTCCTGACTATGTATCCCTTCTAAATTTTGCTCTGTTTTGCCCATGAGCTCCTCATAATCTCTTCTGAGAAATCTCTTCCCTGTTTCCTTCCATTCCTTATTAGGTGTGACATTTGGTCTCCATTGGTAAGACACTTTAATAGTATCCTCGAATAATTCATCATTTGCTCCTAGTCTCAATAGGTGTATCGAGTCTGGAAGTGTAAGACCATACTCAGTACTTATGCACAGCCTATCATAACCAATCCGTTTCTTTAAGGCAATATTCTCATCCATGCATATAGGCTTCCCAATGTAGCTAGCTAGGTGGCTAAGTCCCTTGGTGGACCAATACTTTAATGGAACATTATGAAAATTCACCCATATAAGGATTTGTTCATATTTAATCCTCTCTAGCGATGTTCCTAGTTTCCAAAACTGGAGTAAAATTGTAATAACCTAGCCTTGACCCAAGACGAAAGACTTGGGCCTAAGACTTAAAACCTGGACCCAAAGGCCCAAGAGTAAAAGACTTAGACTCCAGATCGTTACTATTGACCCAATACCTTAAAACCTAAGGTAAGGAGTATTTAAAAAGGGCAAACGATTCAGATTTCATCAGTTTTCCTTCTATCGATCCCTCCCATTTCTCTTTCTACTCCGACGATCCAATGTTCTTCGTCCGACCACCCTTTGTAACCATTTAGGAGTCTTTGACACGCTTGTTAGATGTTCAATCAAACCCCTAACTCTATTGCATCAAAAGCATAGGAAAAGAGGTAAATCTGAGAGTTTTATTTTTAGGGTTGTTGTTGAGGTTTAAAGTTTCGATCTGCCTTAAGTAGGAGGCTTTTTGGCGCGTGATCAACGTTGTTAGATGTGTGAGGGTGCGATCTTCCCTTTTTGTTAGGAGGTGACTATCACTGCTGTCCCGATGTCGGCGCGTGGCTCCACGCTCCGGCGACGGGTACGAGTATTGAGTAGTTTAGATGTTTTGCTGATGCTTCCTTTATTTTCTTTCTATAGATCAAGCAGAAGCAGGACCTTCCACTTCGAGACACCAGACTCAGCGCGGAGGAGCGCAGTCTACCTGTGAGTTAATACTCATGGTCATGCGTATGCATTTGAGTCTCATAAGCATCATCAAACTCATTATCATTGCTCATTGAT
>JAOXYD010184141.1:0-23444 GCA_028565735.1 Pinacopodium congolense | reverse complement strand
TAATACTTGAATTTGAAAAAAATTTTAAGTTTGAATTTAAATCTGATTAACCCTGAATAATGAATTAGAGTTTGAACTCAAAATTTATCTTGATCAGACTTATTTTAATTTGTTAATTTTATGTTAACTTAACCGATTATTATAATTAATTGGATAAAAAATTATTAAGCTCGATTTCAATTCTAATTAAATTTGAATATTCACATCTAAACCTAAAATTTGAATATGCTGAACTTATTGACTTCGGACCCTAGTTACTTTACTATTCCTCGACCACATCAGTATCTAGTGGGACATAGCACTGGAAATGTGTACATGTCCTCAAATTTAATCCAAAAATGTGGATAATTATCAGGCAATAAATGTGAAGTCAAAACATCTAGAAGAAGCATATGAACGTTTTTAATTTGGAATATTCACGAGATATACATCATATCATATGCATATACGTCATTTCCCGACCGTCATTTTTTTCTGCTATATTATGTGGACGAAACTAAAACGAATGTCAAATGACTAGAAGAATGATAAAGAACAGCAGACTATAATCTCTTATATTTAGAAGTTTCATTTATATATATATATATATATATCAATGTGTCACATACCTTTTCGTTCTGATTCGGAAAAGGAATGAAATGGTTAAATACTATTTCAAAAGTAAATACATGTAAGTCTTAGCCGGTGCTTTAAAAAAAATTAAAAATTGTTGCAAGTATCAGCCAATATTTGAAAAAAAATTAAATGTTTAAATTTTTTAAATTTTAATTTTTTTTAAGTTTAAAGTTAAGTTAAAAACTATATAATATAATACATTTATAAATCATTTTACAAATTTTATAAAATTTAAAAACTAATTTATAATTTAAAAAAATTATCTAAAATAATACCTGTATTAACCGGCACTAGTATAATTTTATTTTATAAATAAATCTAATATTAGTCCTAATATGGTATTTAATACACTGATATATATCTATATATATCTGTATCATTTTACATTAATACATATATCTAAGTTCACCTTTTTAAATAGAGGGGACCTGATTGAGACATTATAAGAAGAAAAATTAATTAATCTAGTATAATACCTAGTAACTAATTGTATTTCTATTTCTTTTTCAAACGTAGTATTTATAGTTAAATACATAATAGTAATAGTTTTTATTAAAAATGGTGGGCTTGTAAAGGGAGTGGTGTTCAATTGGTCCAATACAACTCTAGGCAAAATCATCAGCAAATTCATATGGGTATGGATGAAGTTATACATAATATTAGTAGGGTTTTTGAATTATTTGGATAATAATTATTGGAGAATATCTTGTTAACAAATATCTTACGCAATGTTCATTGATTATTTTTCTCTCTTTCATTAAAAAATATGGCCCAAACTTATCTTCCGATTGTGAGGAGTTTATGTTACGTAAGTTAATATTAAATTATATTTTAAATTCAAAATTTTATTTAATCTGATAATATTAATTAGTAGTAAAAAAATATTAGTTAGATGTTATTATAAACATAGTCCATAATTAAATATGCTATTAACTTTATTAATGTGAGATGCTATGTAAGTTGGAGCTCATTTCACGTGAGCTTAAACCTGGTATTATAAAAACATATTACAATATTTTAAAAATCAGATGATAAAAGAAAGGGAATTAAGAAAGATCCAAATGATTTAAAGCCTCTAAAACCCTAAAACATCAAAAATCCATAGTCGCCCGTCTTCAATGCGTTAGCACTAAAAGCTCTCGAATCTATTATAATACATTCTTCTATCCATTGAATCTCGAGAATGCCCCTCACAAGCTCTCTCAATTTTGGTTGTCTTCTTGTTATTCAACCACCCTTTCATACTCTAAGGGACTGTTTTTTACGTTTATTTTTACTGTTTCTTGTTTATATTTTTGTTGTTACAAAAACCTAGGTAAAGAAATGTATTTAGCTTGAGTTGTTTTATTTTTGTATTTATGAAACTAGAGAAATAAAAAAAAATGGAGAAACACAAAATTGACGTTTCTCTATATTTTTAAAACATATTTATAAAACACTGTCTCGGTCCAGATTACTCGTATTGTCATGCTCCTTGAACCGTCGCCAATCTCGGTCCTCCTTACTCCTTGTGCCATTGTACTCCTTGCGTCGTCCTCCTCCTTACTCCAGTATGCGATGAAGCTATGTGTTTTGACAAACTCCACCACTTTTCTTCTTCTTTTCTCATCATTGTCTTATATATTGAGCAGAACTCCTCACTTTTTGGCTGTTTCGGTAGATTAGGTGGTGAAAGCAAGTTTTGGGTAAATGTTTTCTTCTTATCTCCTCACATTTTCGTTTTCAGCTGACTTATGGGCATTTCAACAGATCTCCTCGCGTTTCGTTTTTTTTTGTGACCATTTCCTACCTTATGATATTTTGATTCTTTGATGCTAAGGTTGACCTTACTGTAGTTTTGAATTTTGTTTTTAATTCTTGAATTTTTGTTTTGAATTTTGTAGACTCTGTATTTTTGTTTTGTTATTACTTGTTATTGCTTATGTCTGGTTATGAATGGAATTGTTCTTAGTGATGGAATTGTTATTGCATATGAATGTTTTAATCATGTGGTTTTTGTTTATATTTATGTCAAATGCTCATTAATGTTAATCTTTTGGTTTCGGTGGTGGTGCATAGTCATATTTGCAACATAATCATTGTTATATTTTGTAATTGGAACGTCCCTTTTATTACCATTCTAAACTCAATTCCAGTAGTTGTTAAGTATCAAAAGTGATTGTTAGGGCTTTTTTTTCCTCCTCTTTTGTACTTTATTAATTAATTTACTATTAGTTGCAGAAATTTTTCATATTTTTCACTCTCAACATGCTTCAGCTTGTGAGTAAATAGATGTAAGGTTTACATATTTTTATTTATATTTGCATTGTAACTAATAAGCAGTTTAAAAATTTCAGTGCATAAGTTAGAGTTGGCCAATGAATACCTAAATGGACATTAGTTTAGTAGTTAAGGGGCTATTTGTTTTCAGTTGTGTGGTATCTGTTTTGTGGTATTTGTTGACTTTTATGTGTGTGAGGTTTGTTTATTTCTGGATCTCTTCATATGATTGTTGTGATTACTTGTTACGTTGTTATTGCTTATATATGTTAGTGCTGGAAGCTTATGTGATTACTTGTTATGTTATTACTTCATATGATTGCTGTGATTACTTGTTATGTTGTTATTGCTTATGTATGTTAGTGATAGAAGCTTATGTGATTACTTGTTATGTTATTATTACTTATGTATGTTAGTGATGGAAGCTTATATGATTACTTGTTATGTTGTTATTGTTTATGTTAGTAATGGAAACTTATGTGATTACTTGTTATGTTATTATTGCTTATGTAATTATTTGTAATTACTTTATAGTAATTGAAGTTTTGAATAATATGAATGCTTATAATGATTATGTGGAGATAAGTGAAAAGGATGGGATGTGGAATGATGCAATCGAATTGCATTTGATCTTATTAATTGTTAAAGAAGTGAAAAAGGAAAATCGAACTACTACTATTTTTTCCAAACTGGTTGGAAGAATATTAAAATATGTCTTTAAGAAAAATTCAATAAAACCTTTACTAATGCTCCAGTTAAGGAACAAGTATAATGCATTAAGGGTTAAATGTAAGAATTTCAGGAATTTACTTAAGGAAATAGGAATTGGTTACAACTCCAACACCAGTAAAGTTAATGCAACAGATGAATATTGAGAAATTTTATTTAAGGAAATTTATTTTTATTTATGCAAATATCAGTTATGAATGTTTTTCTTATATACATTTTTTTTTCATAATTATAGGTGCTTAAAATGACCTATAGATTCAGGAAAAGAGGATATAAAGAGTTTTCATACTTGTTTTTAATTTTTAGAGATACTACTGCAATGGACTTATATACACATCCATCGACTATATCCCCATTAAATAGTGACGACAGAGAGCATGAAACCAATGAACAAACCTCTTCAATCAACGAAGATTGTTAGTCTTCCAACTACGTGAATTCGACTATGGAAACCTAATAACTTTTTATAGGATTTTATTTTTGTTTTTAATTTTTAAAGTTTAATTTTTAAATATAGAAATTAATAATAGAAATATATTTATTTTATCTTTATTTATAAATTAGTTTTTAAATTTGTAAAAAATATAAATAAAAATTAGAAGTAAGAAAATATGTTTACTTTATATTCTGTTATTAAGTTGTATAAACAAATTCTTTTATATTAAATAATAACATAATATATTAATTAATACTTATTTTTAAATTATATAAAAGTATTTTAATTTAAGAATTTATATTTCTTTTGTATTTAACAAGCGTTACTAAATTAGATTTTTAAGATAAATTTCAAATAAGCATATGCTTATTTTTATTTTTCTTATAAATCTGTAAAAAAACAAGTTTTTTATTTTCATTAAAAATAGCAATTTAAAATAAGAAATAAAAATTATAAATTATAAATTATAAAAAATTAAAAATGATATTGAATTACTTATAATTTCTTGTCTCAGTAATAAATTAATTCAAAATATATAATTTATGAGTTCTTATTATATATACATATATTTAAAAATTGACAGCAAACTAAGTAGGATTTAGGTTCTTTAATACTTGAATTTGAAAAAAATTTTAAGTTTGAATTTAAATCTGATTAACCCTGAATAATGAATTAGAGTTTGAACCCAAATTTTATCTTGATCAAACTCATTTAATTTTTTAATTTTATGTTAACTTATCCGATTATTATAATTAATTGGATAAAAATTATCAAGACCGATTTCAATTCTAATTAAATTTGAATATTCACATCTAAACCTAAAATTCGAATATGCTCAACTTATTGACTTCGGACCCCGCATCAGTATCTAGTGGGACATTGGGAAGCACAAAAGCTTGAACCTGTAAAATTAAGCACTAGAAATGTGTACATGTCCTCAAATTTAATCCAAAAATTGTGGATAATTATCAGCAATAAATGTGAAGTCAAACCATCTAGAAGAAGCATATCAACGTTTTTAATTTGGAATATTCACGAGATATATACATCATATCATATACATATACGTCATTTCACGACCGTCATTTTTTCTGCTATAATATGTGGACGAAACTAAAACGAATGTCAAATGCCTAGAAGAATGAGATAGAAGAGCAGACAATAAGCTTCCACGTGTTGGCAACCCAAGAAAAGGATAATTTTACTTTAATCTACATTAAATTTCTTATATTTGGAAGTTTTATTTTTAATTAATTAATATTATATATATATCATTCTAATTTCACCTGTTTGAATAGAGGGATCTACTTGAGATCTTATAAGAAGAAAAATGAATTAATCTGGTATAATACCTGGTAACTCGATGTATTTCTATTGCTTTTTCAAAAGCAATATTTATAGTTGAATACATAATAGTTAGTAATAGTTTTTATTAAAAAAATGGTGGGCTTGTAAAGGGAGTGGTGTTCAATTGGTCCAGCACCACTCTAGGCAAAATCATCAGCAAATTCATATGGGTATGGATGAAGTTATACATATATATTACGCAATGTTCATTGATTATTTTTCTCTTTTTCATTAAAAAATATGGCCCAAACTTATCTTCCAATTGTGAGCAGTTTATGTTATGTAAGTTAAGAGCAAATTATATTTTAAATTCAAAATTTTATTTAATCTTATAACATTCATTAGCAGTACAAAAGATATTAATTAGATGTTATTATAAACATAGTCCACAATTAAATTTGCTATTAACTTTATTAATGCGAGATGCTACGTAAGTTGGAGCTCATTTCACGTGAGCTTAAACCTGGTATTATAAAATATATTACTTCATTTTAAAAATCAGATGATAAAAGAAAGGGAATTAAGAAAGATCCAAATGATTTGAAGCCTCTGAAACCCTAAAACATCTCAAATCCATTGTCGCTTGCATTCGATGCTTCCAAATTAAAAGCTCTCAAATCTATAACACATTCTTCTATCCATTGTATCTCGAGAATGCCCTTAGGGAGGCTCTCTCAATTTTAGTTGTGTTTTTTTGTTCTTCAACTACCCCTTCTTACTATAAGGATCATCGAAACTGTGTCAAAGGGATAAGGTTTTTTTGAAATCTATTTCTTTACTGAAAGAGAAGAAAGGCTCGTTTAAGTGGGCTTTTGTGAAGTTATCAGTAACATAGTAACGAGCTAGAAGACGAACTACTCAAAGACCACTATGCTTTATTTTTTCACGAATAAAGTAAAAATTAATTTTCATATGTTTGGAGTGTCTATAGAACACCATATTAAAGGTCAAATATATTGTCACAATACAAAGCTAGTGATATTAGTGAGAAATTTCAAAGTTCTTGAAGAAGTTACTAAACCTATATAAGTTCGACAATAGCAGTAACAAACCTTTTATATTCAACCTTCGTGCTCTAATGAGTCACAGAGCATTGTTTAAAGAATGATTAGCTAAGCAAATATCCATTGAAGTAAACATAATAACCTCATATAGATCGATAATTTTCTAAATCACAAGCTTTGTTAGTATCTAAATAAGCAACAAATTCAGCACTTGAGGAATGATAAATGACAAGACTATATTGATAGGCTGCTTTAAGAAAGCATAGAATATGTTTCACGATTATCTAGTGATCATAAATTGACATACTCAATCTACTGTATAAGCAATGTTAGGTCTAGCTATAGCTGCATATTATAAAGTTCTAACAATTTTTTTTTGTACAAATTAGGGTCATCCATTTTCTCTCTAGTGGAAACAAGTTGCAAGCCTAAAGTAGTAAGGGTTTGCATAGGTTTATGACCCTTCATATTTGTCTTTAAGAGTAAATTAAGTACAAATTTCTACTGATTAAGTAAAAGACATACTCTTTATTGTTTGACTTTCACCTTAAGAAAATAATTAAGAGAGCCCTAATCTTTAAGAGAAAAGGCCATGTGCAATTGACCAATAAATTGAGAAAGAAAGTGATCATCATTACTTGTAAGAATTAGGTCATCGACATAAAATAACATGTCAATGAATCCCCTTACTATTGTATAAATAAGGAAGTATCAGAATAGCACCCTTAAAAGCTTGCACTAAGAAAAAACTCTTTTAGTTTGTGGAAGTAGGCTCATGGGCTTTGTTTGAGCTTATATATGGCCTTTTTGAGTAAGCATACACGATAAGGCTTAAATAGACCTTGAAAGGCTAAAGGTTTACTCATATGGATATTTTCTTGGAGATTTTTATTTAAAAAGGTAATGTTGACATCAAATTTTCGTATAAACCACTCTTTGGAAATTGCAATTGACAAAATCAATCGTATTGTAGTGGGCTTAACAACAGGTAAAACATTTCCTAAGAAATCAATACCATGATATTGATTAAATTCCTTAGTAACAAGATAGGTTTTATAATGATCAACATGTCTATTACACTTTTACATGATTTTGAAAACCTATATGTAACCCACTAGATTTATGTTTGCAAGCTTTGAAATAAGAACAAAATTTTTGTGTGTGAAGTGCTTTCATTTCTAAAGCTATTGTATCTCACCATTCTTTTTATTTCTTTAAGGGTATGAACTTGTAAAGTGGGCTTAGCACTATATATAGGATATTTGGTACTAAGTAGGACCTACAATTTAAGTGGCTTTGTTCATACCCTTGTGATCATTATCACGGTGTGATAATTTTAAACCTTAAGGGACGAGGTTTGATGGAAGATCTCGAAATTCTTTAGAAGACTCTTTACATATCTAGAGTTAGGTAGAAGACTTTAAATCCACCAATTGTGCCTTGATTAGTGGGTAGTAGGTGGTGGGACATTCTAGAGATTCTTTGTAACCTTTAGATCAAATAAATCCTGGCCATCCATTGAGTAGGAGGAGGATTATAAATAGGCCAAGGTCTTCCTTTGTAATATATCCCATATATCCTCAACTGTATAGCTCTCTTAAGTAATAAGAGAATCCTCTAAGTTCTCCAAACTCTTATGAATTCTTATCCATCTTTCTCATTTCATATAACTTTAACTAAGTGTTCGATCAAAGTACTCTTAAGAAGTACTTGTGAGAGGTTGAACTAGCATTCAAGCTATGGTATGCATTCTTGAATCAAAGAGTTTGCTAGTGATGCACGGATTGTCGGTAGAAAAAGATCGAACTCGTGACAGTTGGTATTAGAGCCAAGTTTTTGTGAGGAAGCTGAAATACCAATCGAGTTAGTAAACAATTTAGTTATTCATTCAAACTCTACTTGTTGTTTGCTTGAAATATGGTCAGTGCAGGAAGTGAGACTACACATGTTGAGGGAACTTCCAAGCAATCTAATCATAAAAGATCAAGGTCGAGGGAAGCCTTGGCAGGCATTAATGAAAGGCTAGTAAGAGCGGAGCTTGTCGTAGCCGAGGGGCAAGAGAAATTCAAGGAGCATGAATACCGAATCGAGAAACTCGAGAACAAACGTAAAGAAGTTCGTGGAGAGATGCAAGGTGCCTTGCAAGAAGCCTTCTCCAAATGTCTTAGACAAATTAAGACCTTGAGGGAAGTCTTCCAATTTGAGATTGCTGTGATAAAGGAAGAGCTCGAGAAGGTTTCTAACAAGTTGAAGGAGACCAAGGATGAGCTCGTAATATACAAGAAGGCAATCGCTCAAGGGGGAAGCATTTCCATCCCGATGGTAGTCACCAAGCTTTCGAGGATGGATGTTCCAAAGCCTAAGATATTCAAATGGTCGAGGAACGTGAAGGAGGTGGACAATTTCCTATAAAACTTGGAGCTGTATTTTAAGACTATTGATGTTGTGGAGGACACCAAGAAGATTGATCATTTCACACTCTTCCTTGATGACACTGTGATGATATGGTAGAGGATGAGATACGGGGATATCGAGAGAGGAACATACATCATCAAGACATGGGTTGAGTTCAAGAGAGAACTCAAGAGGCAGTTCTATCTTGAGAATGTCGAGGAGGAGGCAAGAGCTAAGTTGAGGCGCCTCCACCAAGATGGAAGCATAAAGGATTATGTGAAAGAGTTCTTCTAAGTGCTCTTGGATATCCTGAACTACCCTAACAAAGAGGTATTCTTTACATTTAAGGATGATCTCCAAAATTGGGTGAAGATAGCCATGGAGCACAAGACCTTGCTAGTGTCATTTTCATTAGTGAATCCCTTATTGAGTTTCAGAAGCCTGAGAAGCTTAAGTCCCACAAGGATAAGGGTAACAAGGAGAAGAGTGAGGGAGACTACTTGCACGGTAAGAAAAATTTTCACAAACATGGCAAGCACAAAAATGCAAGAACACTGAGGGAGACCATGGTAAGGAAAAGTTCTAATCCAAATGTTTCCTTTGTGATGGTCCGTATAGGGTGAGGAATTGCCCGAAGAAGAGCAAGCTCTCAGAGGCCTTAAGGGACGAGATTTGATGGAAGATCTCAGAATTCTCTAGAAGATTCTCCATACATCTAGAGTTAGCTGGAAGACTCTAGATCTACCAATTGTGCCTTGATTAGTGAGTGGTAGGTGGTAGAATATTCTATAGATTCTTTGTAGAAGTAAAATCAAGTAAATCCTGGTCATCCATTGAGGAGGTAGATGATTATAAATAGGCCAAGGGTCTTCATTTGTGACATATCCCATATATCCCCAATTGTATAGCTATCTTAAGTAATAAGAGAATTCTCTAAGTTCTCCAATTCTTATCCATCTTTATGATTTCATATAGTTTTCGCCATATGTTTGATCAAATTACTCTTAAAAAGTACTTGTGAGAGGCTAAAGTAGCATTTAAGCCATGATAGGCGTTCTCGAATTGAAGAGTTTGCTAGTATCGCACGAATCGTCAGTAGAAAAAGATCGAACCCTTGACATCATAGAGTGAATTGAATTTTTAGCAGGTCTTAGATAAGAGAGTTGTGGAGCAAGAGACCCATCCATAAGTTCGAATTGAATAATCGATAAGTTGTGATCACTAGGTGATGAAAGTATAGGCTCAGAAATTTGATGGGTTGAATTCTCGGTGATTGTGAAGGTAAGAGGTTCTGCTGGACTATTGTGTGACATATTAGATGAGTAATTTGTAATAAATGGTTTGTTATTTGATTTTTTAGGCTTTGTGATTAATGGGTTTGAGCTTGAAACATGAAGAACCATAAGGAGAATGAAACCTGTATAGGAGACACTAAGGAAAAGAGCTTTGAGATTGAAATTGAGTGAAAGGAAAAGTAGATTCGTCAAAAATTGAATGTAGAGTAATGTATATTCCACCCAAATTCAAATGAAAATATTAATAACCTTCATGTTTACTGCTATATTTAAGAAATAGAAAGGGTTTTGAACAAAAGTCTAATTTAAATTGGTTGTAAGGTCTAAGAAATAGAAAACACAGACACCCACAGGTTTTAAAAATTTATAATTGAGAAATTTATTATATAATTTGAAATAAGGTTATTTGAAATTGAGAATTGATGTGATGGTACGATTAATTAAATATATGACTATAGTAAAAGCATGTTTTCAAAATTTGATTGGTAGTGAGGTGTGAGGAAGGAGTGCCAGACCTTTAGAAATATTATCTTTGCGGGCCATTTTGCTTATGTGAATAAGGGTAAGGATGTTGGAAAATTATTCTTAACTGACTGAAGAAAGAAATGAGTGAGCGATATTCTACCCCTAGTGTGTGCACCTATTTAATTTTGAAGTTAAACTATTTCTCAATCGTGAAGTTAAAATGAATAAAAACATCAAAGACCTAAATCTTGACATAAAGAAAATAAAATCAAACAAATTTTGCGTGATAACCCAAAAATTGAATAAAATAATAATAATTATTCAAAGAAGTTATGGGAGCAGAACCTTAGACTTCATTGTAAATAAGTTTAAAGGGAGTAGACATAGACTTATGAGAACTAGACAAATGATGCCTATAAGTTTTACCTAGTTGACAAGTATTGTAAAAAGAAAAATTTTAACTAGAATCTACCTTATTATCGGAAATAAATTTGGACAGCCTAAGAAAATTTTTGGTAATGGTAAAGATATGTAAAACTTCCTTTAAAATTAATTTTCCATGTGATGAAGGAATAAAATCCATGCTAATATTAGAGATAGATAAAAGCTCATCATTTCTAAATTGTACTTTATCCTCATCATTATAAAAAGCATGGCTTGAAAGATTATTCAAATCCTGGGTAACGTGTGAGTGGGTTTTAGAATCAATATATCAGGATATGTTATCCCCATAAGAGTGCTAGTTAATTCCAAATAGAAATTAATTGAAGTTAGATTGTGGGTAATTAAAAGTAGCAAGTGATGAAAGTAGAAATGCTGACACTATGTTTAATTGATCGATAGTAAAGGCTTTATTAAACCTTTGCCAACACTAAATTGTTGGATGTCCCATTTTGTTACATATTTGACATTTTATGTCCTTAGTGTGACTTTGATTATTTTCTTGATTATCTCTACCTTGATCTCCTTGGTTTAGAAAATTCCTATGATCTTGATTGTTTCTACCTTTTCCATGACCATGGTCTTAATTGAACTTTCTCAAAGCATTATTGGCTAAGTGAATTTGAAAGTGTTGATTAGAGATCTATTGCTGAGTTTCCTTGTCTATGAGTAAGCCTATCACTGTATCAATATGGATGAGCATATTAGTAATCTTGTACCTTTATCATAGTACCAATAGAAGTATGCCTAGCATCCAAACTATGCACCACATGTATGATTAATTCTTTTTAAAAAATTATGGCACCTACAAATGATAGTTGAATGGCAATTACTTTCTTTTAAGTCACATATTCCAAGCATCTTATAACACCTTGCTAAAACTAAGCAAGTTAATATGGAAGAGACAAAATTATTAAGTCACTTTAAGGTTTGAATATACTTTCAAGTTCGGCCCATACCTGACAAGTTGTTTTAATATCGAAAAGATGATTCATAGCCATGGTAGAAAGTATTCCTTTTAGCTATAATAATAAGATTAACTTATCTTAATTCTTCTATGTCTTGTACCTAGAGTTTGGAATAGTTTTAACTCGATCTACAGTTTTTCGCTCAACAAATCTATGTGGCTTGATATTATCATGATTAAGATATTTTTCTATATCAAAAGTTTTAAGGGCATCTTATAAATGATGACCAATTTGAATAATTGCTTCCATTAAGTTTGATTGGAAGTATAAGAAGTGCTATGTTGAGATTTTGCATAGGAATATTTTTAGTAACAACATGTAGTATTGTTGAATTTGTGTTTCCATTGGTAGATGAAATTTATGTTTGAATAGGTGTAGAAGAAACTCCAGCCATTGTTTTAATCCAAGAAATGAAAGCAAATAATAAAGGATGAGTTAGGGATTAGGAAAAGTTAGCTTAACTAGTTAGGTCATATGATCTCCCATATATCTTTTAGCTATGTGTGCTCATTTTCAACCATTATCTCCCTCTCTCCCCCTCCTTAAACTTGGGATTCTTGGGAGGTCCTTAGTTATGAGACCCACGTATTAGGGCCACAATACCTTCCCACTCTTACATAACTTATTACTAGAACCTTTTATAGGCTTGTAGAGCTTTCAACATTCGAATACTTGACCTCAAGGATATAAGGGTGACTCTGATACCAAAAAAGGGAATGAGGGTTTTTAGAATTTATTTTTTAATACAACTTGTGGAAAGGCGGGCTTCATATATAATCTTAATAAGAATTATGATATATTTAATTAATAAGTTGACAAATTTTACAAGAAAATATTGTCTTAATACGCAATAATCTCTAGGCATAAATATAGGGATAAGAATTGATTCTTTCCTTAACATTGTGATTTGAAGTTTCATCACTCATATCCAAATTACTAATTTCATGATTATCAAAAGAAATTTGATAGTCATACCCTATGAAATTCATATTCTTGTGAAGTTCACAGTATAAAGTCTAAATTTCCTTTTGATTCTCCCCCAAAAGTTTTAGATTTTAGAGAAAAAATGTGTTTATGGAAAACCATGTTCATTGTTGTGAACATGCATTGAGTTAGATTATTATAAAATCACACCTTTTTCAACATATAACTTACCCAAGATAAATATACTATAGGGTTTAGAGCTAGCTTGTTGGCTTAATGCTTATGAATATATACGCATACAACATCTCCAAGGATATAAGAAGGCAAATTCAGTATTGGTGGAGCAATGATAATACTAAGAAGAACTCAGAATGGTGTCCAAAAGTCAATGGAGCTTGAGGAATTCCAATTAATGAAATATGTTATTGAGGAAAAAGCTTATCCCTAATAAAAAAATGGCTTATGAGCCTGAATTAGTGAGACATTGAACAATTATAACAAATATAAAATTTTCCTCTCGTCTTTTCCATTTTTTTAAAATATATCAATATAAGTAGTTTAATTAATATCTTTTTTTGCTTATAAATATTGTTTTAGATTTATAAGTAAGATATTCTCCACCACCATTATTGTAAAGAACTCAAATATATATGCATTGTATTGTATCTTAGTAATTTTATGAATATTTTGGAATAACAGTTTTACATTTTATCAACCATAACAAGTCATTTTGATACAATCATTAATAAAAATAATGGGTTAATAAGAATCACCAAAAATTAGATTTTTAAATGGACTTCACTTATTAGAGAACAACTATAAAAGACAAAGGACTTTTATTTAAAATTACTGAAAATAAAATTTGATGACCATTTATAAATTTACAAGCATCACAATAAAAATTAGAAACACTAAACTTATCGAACAAACTAGGTAACAATGTTTTGAAATACCCTAAGGATGCATGTCCTATATCATGATGCCATGGCTAAAGTTTAGCTTTAGTCTTTTCCATTGTATAGTCAACCGTTAAACAAAGATAGGTCTACAAATTTACATAATAACATTATTGTTATTGAAGAAATAAATAGAAGATTATACTCTAAGCATGGGACAAAAAAAGGATATAAATTTAGGGTATTAATGACACTTAAAAATCCTTTCCCAAGAAATATTAAAAATCTTTCCACCATTGTTTATAATTGCTACTAGTAAAGAAGTTATCTTAATAACCTTTTCATTTGTATTTGTTTCAATAATAATAGTAGTTGACATCCTTTGAAATTTCTTCTTCAATTACAGTCCCACTAATATAGATATCTCATAAGTTCATAACAAGGATCTTTGATATGTTTAACTGGTTGTAATAGAAAAAAATGAAGTATAAGAGTAAGGATCATTTTCATAAAGAGTTCCACTATAATTAGTAATTATTTACAACAAAATAATAAATTAGAGAGGTTTTGAATGAACAAAGAATTATTAATTAAAATCAATATATAAAATTTAATTATTAAATTAAAAATAATCAATTAAACTAACCTTAGTTTAAGGTCACATCCATTATTAGAACAATGATTGATCATCAATTTATAAGATTATTAATTTGCACTTTAAATATTCATTGTGAATTTTAATTCTAATCTTTCTTTGTGATTAATTTATCTTCAATACATGATTCAATTAACCTCGCTATTTAACAACTTTTAATATGATTTAAAATTTAATTAAACAAAAGGACTAAGGCTTAGAAAGATCAATAAAATTACATAATATAAGTGATTGCATTTAACCTAATTAGACATTGTTCCTAGGAAATAAAAATTTTTGATGTAGCAAATTATTAAATCCTAGTTGCTACTTAGATTAGAAGGATTAAACAATTACATATCCAATTTTTAATCTAGCTATAGACCATTGCAATTAACAAATTAATGTGTTACCTAATTATTAACTGAAATAATCACAGAGGATAGAAACAAAATAACAATTTAATACTTGAATAAATAAATTAAATTGCAATAAAATCAAAACATCTAACAATTCATAGAGTTTTAATACTTTATTTTTTTCAACTAAGAATAAAAATTTAGCCTCTAAAAGCCATTGAAAAATACGGCTATAAGAGGAGAAAATAGAAAGGAAAGTTATCTTTAAAAGTTTAAAGTGAAAAAAACCTCTCAAAACCCCATTTAAAATATAATCTATCAAACGCTAGTAATAAAAAGGTCCTATAAAATTAAGTAATAGTTCCTTTTTCAATTATGAAACCAATAAAATATTTATCTTCTTCCCATAAGAGTCTTATTTGAAGTTGAATTTTTAGGGCTTGTTTGTTTCTTTTTTTATTTCTATTTTTTAAAATACAGAAATTGAAAAAATAGTATAGAAACCAAATAAAATAACACAAAAATATAGCACAGAAACAAAAATAGACTGCATAGAAACTTTAAAAAAATTGAAAACATATAAAAATAAAATCAGAAAATAAAAATGAAAAGTTAAACCAAACGAGCCCTTAATAAGCATCTACCAGCTTAATTGTTTCTATTATTGCACGTGTCCATGTTTAGTCGGTACAAATGCTTCTACTTTCTTAGAACATTTTCCTTCTTCAAATTAGACTTCCCTTTATCAACTTTGTCCTTTTAAGATTAATTTCTACGCTATAAATTCTTTAAACTTTCTACTTATAACAATTCTATTGGATTGAGCCTAATTTGCACTTAAAAAGGAATAAAACAACGGGATTCAAAATCAAATAATTTAAGAATAATGATAATAGTAACTAAATAAAGGAGTTAAAGGAAGAGAGAGTACAAATCGATTTTTATAGTGGTTTGGTAACTAATTTTTTATTTGTGTCTACTCTCTAGCTATTTGTTGAAAATTTCACTATAATAAATCTTCTTTAGAGTGAAGAGGAAATCTTATAAATCCAAATCTTCTTTGTGAAGGTAAAGAGTAATCTTTTATAATCCTACTTAAGAGTGAAGAGTAGTCATCGAAATCTTGTTTTCAAAAGTATAGAGGAATCCCACAAAATCTTACTTATAAACTAAAGAGTAGCCTAATAAAATCTTATTTATAACGGTAAAGAAGAATCCACTAGATCTTGCTTGAGGATGAAGTGTAACCCTTAATTGCTAACCCATAATCAAATCCTAACTCTAGTATATAATATCTTACTTGAGCAAAACATTGCACAAGGGCTCATAAAAACATATTGAACACAAGTTTGAAAACTTTACACTTTCTCTCGAACTCATGTAACTCAAAGGTTCATTTTAGTTAATAGAACTTTCTCCCAAATCCCCAATGTGACAAAAGCCTCTTTTACATGTTTAAGACCATCTATTTATACTAAAAAAAATCAATTAAAGGCCAATATAGCTATGCCTTTAACAAAAAGTCCATTTGACATAAGAAACTATCTATTAATCTATATTACCAGATACTAAAATGATGTCATTTACCCTAGTGTTATGTACTACCGTTTTTCTTCTAAAAAACTTATCTGATGGTTTATACCAAGACAGTATCATCATTATCATTGTTTAATACTATCATTTTACTTTTGGAAAAACTTATCCAGAGCATTTAAACCAAAACAACGTCGTTTACTATACTATTTTAAGGTGCTGTTTATCTTTTTAATAGACTTTCTAACACGCCCAAAAATCATTTCACTTAAAAACCAATTCACAACTTCCCCAAAGTAATTTTAAACACCAAGATCTTTTAATTGAAATAAAAAATTGAATATGTCTTGGCATATAAAAAGTTATACACTTTATCAAACTTTTCAAAACCTCCAAAAATTTTCTAATTTTTCAAAAAATTTTATACTTCTAAAAACCATTTCTTTTCATAAAAACTTGACTCAAACATATTAAAAAACTTTACAAAATATTTAAGAGCATTAAGAGATTTTTCTTTAAAAACATTTCTCAAAATTCTTCTTGATTATAAAATACTAAATACATAATTCCTCAATATAAATGATTATACAAATATTGAACCCTTCAAGTATATAAAAAAAGAAGAAGATAAGACATACAACTAAAGATAAAAAGTTCATCCTATTCAATCTTAATCTTTTTAGGCTTGATCTTCAATTCTCAAATTTCTATTTATATTGTATCCCTTAGGATCCAAATTTCATTCAAGTACATATTCCTTATACTTATCTTTTCTATTACATCAACCAAGTAAATCATTTGAAATAATAACTATTTTTAGCATAAAAATATTAATTGAAACCCCCCTTAATTTAACGTTCTCTTCATTTCTAATGATGACAAAATATATGACATTAAATAAGTATAAAATATAAAATATATGCAAAATAAACCATATTGCTCCCCCTTTAATACAAGAATCACTAAACTTTTCCATTAAAACCATGTAATAACAATTAAAAGATATTACATAATATATTCCCCTTAAATTTATGCATTATGAAAATTTTGATTATATAAGTAAAAAAATAGTCATAAAAGAAAATTTTAAATCAAGTACTAAGAGAGATTTCTTCAGTATGTAAATATCACTTCTCTCTCTCTCTCTTTTTTTGTAAAACAAAAATTTTCATAAGAGAAAAGTGCATATTGAAAAACTATTTTTTTTAAAACATGTATCAATTTCAAAAAAAATATTAATTTAAAAAATGATTATATCTTTCTCATGTAATAGCTCTCCCTTGAACATACAATAAATCTTTTTACTCAAAATATATAAATGTAAAAGTAAAAATGTACCTTCTTAATGTCCTACTAAATGTTATCCCATATTCTTCCTCACATGGTCCAACAATGAACTTCTTGATTAGCTGTTATAAGGGTCGTTAGAGATTTTGCCTTTTATCACTTATTGTTAGAGATACCATTGATTGTTTCTTTACTTCCAATTTATTCTATTAGCCCTATATGGCACTTAAGAGGGGGTGAATTAGGTATTTAAATTTTTGTAAAGTTATATAACCTAATCTTTGCCAATTTTATTTAAAAGCAAAATCTACATAACAATTTAATTTATCACATTTAATAATAATAATAAATTAAACAACATAAAATGAATGCACAAAAGTAAAAGAATAGGGAAGAGAGACATTAATGATTTATTCTAGTTTAGAGTGGTCCGCTTACCCTTTGTCTAATCCTTAATACTGCTTGTTGAGATTTTTGCATTATGGTAACAAGAGAATAAAATGTTAGAATTATAATCTTTTTTCAAGGTTCAAAGATAACCTTTTATTATCTCTTTCAAGGATAAGGAATAACCTGTCACTCTTCTTTTTCTAATGTTAAGGAATAACCTCAAAACACTGTTCTTTTTTAGGACTTAAGAATAACTTTACAACACTTTTCTTTTAATGCTTAAGAACAACCTTTCAAGACTCACAAAATTTCACTTCTCACAAACACCCTTCTCATAAAAATGCTTTATAGAAATGTCACTTTAGACTCATCAAGTTGTATAAGGGCTTACATAAACCTTGTGTATGAAATGCAACACAAAATTTAGTAAAAAACTCAACTTCATATATAAAATCCCAAATAATGCTTAACAGTATGTAATCTCAATGTATGAAGGTTTTCTATCTTTCTTACATATAAAAACCATACAAAAAACACATATTTATACCTAAAAATCTCAATAGTCAATTACCCAATGGATACATGACGTTATAATTCATTAATTGTTTTTATCATTGTAAAATCCGATTGTTGTCTAATGTTTAGCTCATTTTCATCACTATCGGTCAACCAAAGCCTCAAAGTCAGTCAACCGATCTTCGGTCAACTAATACATTCCATTCGGTAGACTAACCTTTAACAAGTCGAGACTCTTTGGGCCCAAATAAGTCCAATTTCATCCAAATTTAATCTAATTCAATTATTAACCCAATCCAACATATTTTAACATAACTCATAATTCAACACAATAAAATTTAATCATCTTACCAAATTACCTTAATTACTTTAATCTAACCAATTTAAATCACCTTTTTATTTAATCACATACAACCATATACGTAACCAATTTAACTTCATTTCATACAAATTAAGACTTAATCACATAAGTCATACTAATTTAGTAAATCATTAATTATACCAATTTATTCATTCATTTAAACCTAAATCAATTCAATCATCACACAAATGATGTAATACCACATATGAATTCATCTAACCATCAAGAGGACTTTTACATGTAAAAAATACATGTAACACCTCTTGATTATTCATCTTATATATAAATACGAAATATGAATGCATATGCATGATTGAACCCTTTTAACACTATAGTAAGACTAAGAGAAGACTTACAAAGTGACTTATACATGAACCTATCAAATTTTACTCTTGAACTTGATCTTCTATCTTCAATCTTCAAATTCATTCTTAATGCTTTTCTTCCATCAACTTTGGTCTTCAAACATTTTCACATCTTTTATAAGGTCTAAGCGAAGTCATTAACTTTAAGGCTTTACATTCACACACTTCAAGTCTTCACCATATACTTCAAGATTTATTTCTTCAAATCTATCTCAACAATCACAAGAAACTCCACAAATACATTAACTGAATTATTTTGTCAATATCAAAATAAAGTTGGAACTAACTCTTGGTTCAATATATTTGATGCTAATTGATATTGATCTATAAAACAAAGAAGTCAATATGTTTCGGGTACCCATAAGAATTTGGATCCTCGGGGACACTAGTTCTTATGCCTTAACATAAAAATTTTAAAGATTTTCTAAAAGATCTCGGTTTAGTAAATTTTTTTTAAAAATGTGTTTATAAATTTCATAAAAATAGCTATGTGCATTATAATGGGTCCTATGGTTCTTATATGTATCTGTGTTTCTTTTATTATAATGTGATCTCATAGGATAAGAATGAAATTTTGATTATATGTGAGATATTCTATTATAATTACATTCCTGCATGTATAGGATTTGAGCATATATGAAGCTATTTTGTCTAGTGTGAGACCTTGGATATGTATATCTATGGTTGTATCATGGCATATATGGAGTATGAATATGAACAATCTTATTATGAACAACATGAAACTTACATGAATGAGGTTAAGGCTTAAATGAATGAGAGTCATGTTATATCCTTATATAAAAATTATAAATCTTTTTTTTGATGAATTTGCCTCTTAGGTTTGGATTTAGTACCATATATGAAAATCCGAAAAATTTTCTTTAGGATAAATTTCACCAAGCACTCCTATATTTTGCAAAACTATCAATTAGGTCCTATAGTTTAAAAACTATCAAATTAGTCTATAAACTTTGAAATTAATCCCTCTGCCAAATTTGTCATACGTGGATAGACGGGAACACATGGCATGGATTAAAATCACTCAGGAACCCTGTGTTTTGGTAAATTATCAATTAGGCCCCTATAATTTCAAAATTATCAAATAGGTTCCTAAAATTTTAAATTGAGGACTTAATTAAAAGTTTATCAAACTATAGGAACCTAATTAATCGTTTATCAAACTATAAGGAGTTAAATAATTTTAAACCTAATTAATGGATGATTTTAATAATTAAAATAAAAATTTTAATAATTAAAGATATATATGTTGTGAATATTATGTTACTTTAACAAAATATATAGAATTTTAAATTAAATATTGAAAATAAAATAAACTGTAAAAATATTTTTTCTTTTATAAGTTCAATATATATGAATTGGATATATGTCAGAGTAAAGTAAACATATTTATTGTATAAATATCACAATACTAATTGTTTTAAATTGATACATTTTTTGAGATGATAATAGTTTGGTTTAGATACAATTTTATATGGTCTAAATTTAAAAGAATTTTTTTATATTCAATTTCATTTGGATCTAAATAAAATAGATTAAAAGTTAATTTAATTTTTTAAAAAACATTCATAAATATTTTATTTTAAATAATCATAAATAATCATATTTTATTAAAATTAAAAATGATTTAAATTAAGTTCTAACATATTTTATTTAGATCAAATTGAAATTGAATATAATATAAAAAATTCTTTTAACTTTAAGCTATATAAAATCATAGCTAAATCAAACCGTTATCAATTTAAAATAATTAGTACTATGTTATTTATATAATAAAAACGTTCACCTTACTCTCATATATATTCAATTTCATATATATTGAACTTATAAAAGAAATTTTTTGTAATTTATTTGATTTTTCAAATTTTAATTTTTAAAATTCGGTGTATTTTATTAAAGGAGTAAAATATTTATAATACACATTTATTTAATTATTAAAATAACATATTAATTAGTTTTAAAATCATTTAACTCCTTATAGTTTGGTAAACTATCAATTAGGTTTCTATAATTTGATTAACTATCAATTAGGTCCTTATAGTTTGATAAATTATTAGTTAGGTCTTTAATTTGAAATTTTAAGGACTCATTTGATAGTTTTAAAATTATAGGGACCTAATTGATAGTTTACCAAACTAGAGGGGTCTTGAGTGATTTTATCTCATACATGTGGCATGCCACGTGACCCCATCTGTACATGTAGGACAAAATTAATAGAGAGATTGACGGATGATAGTAGTTTCAAACTTCAGGGACTGATTTGACATTTTTTAAAGTATATGGACCTAATTGATAGTTTGCAAACTATAAGGATGCTTAATGAAATTTACCCTTTTCTTTATATAAAGATCTAGAGGGTGATGCAATATGCTCATGTGTTTTCTTAGATATGGGTCCTTCATGTAAAGACTCTCCTTTTACAAAAATTGTTTTGACATTAGATATACTCCCATGAGTAAATCATAAGCCTTGCATATTATTGAATGCCTTTTAGGCTCCTAACATGCTCATTAATTTTTCACTCCCTTGAATGAATTTTAACAAGGATTCTTTAAAAACATCAATCTCCTTCTTCAATGTCTCATTTTCATGCATCAATTCATGTTCTTCATGCTTGACAATAATCGCACTCTTAGATTTTATCATGTCATGTAACTTACATTTTAATTTCTATTTTTCAAGCATGCATTCTTTTAAAAGCTTTAATATTTCCTTATACTTGAAAGAAATTTTCTTCATTCTTAAACTCAAGATCTCTAAATATTTAACCAATTCATCATAAGAAAACTAATTATCACAATCATCTTCATTATTATTAGAAGAGTTTGACATATATAATACCTTATTCTCCTCATTAATTATAAAACATATGTGAGCTATCTCCTTTTTTGAATGTTCATGTTTCACTTCTTAAACTTCATTGGTACCTTCATAAAGAACCTCTAATATACACAAGATTTCATTAGTTAATTTACAAATAGAAACTTTATTTAATACATTTTATCTATCGCTTAAAATAAAATATGTGTAGTATCACTATTTAAAGAAATAAGTTCCTTATCAATATCATTCCTTTCCTCTTTGCTTACTAATTTTATTAGAAATATATATGCAAAAAGTGAGACTAGTTCTGATAATAATTGTTTTTGAACCAAATGTTAGTTCCACCTTTGTTTTGATGATGACAAAGTGTTTCTAATAATATATTTGTAGAGTTTGTTGTGTTTATTTAGTATTTGGAGTGTATGTGATGAATAAGTAATTAAGTTGATAATTCAGTGAATTTTTATGACTTATATAAGTCATGGAATAATGTTTTAGATTAAAGGTTATGAAAATTGAAATTACATGAATTGATTAAATATGTAGATAAAGTGAATGAAATTGTTTAGATTATTATGTTAAGGAAATTTGATAAACTAGATGAATTAAATGTGTTAAGTTTGTATAATTGTGTAAAATGTATTAAGATTTGATTAGTACTGTTTTGTTTATTTTAAAATATGTTGAATTGGATTAAGCACTAAATGGAATTGGTTTTTCTTGGAATGATTAATGTTTGTATAAAATTTAGAAACTAGATTGCTGAATAAGCTCAGTTGAGCTCTAAAATTTGTACATCTAACTTAGGAAAGGAATTAAGCATACTTTTAGAGCTCCAAATGGATGAAAATTTACAAGATGTTAGAACAATGTGTCAAAAAACTACCTACCAAATTTCACGTTAATTGGATGAACAATGCAGAAGATATGACGAAAATATCAACTGGTGTTATAAGCTGTCAACACAGGCATTAGTTGATTGAATGAACATCGATCAACCGAATGAGGACATTAGTCAACTGAATGAGGCATATGTTAACTGAATCAAGCAATAGGTCGACCGAATAAGGCTATCGGTCCACCAAGTGACTATAAGTCAATCGAATAAGGTCATTCAATCGACCGAACATAAAGAATACGTAACGGTAAATCTGCAACGGGCAAATTGTGCAACGGATATATTATTTAATGAATATGAACGTTGGAACAATGGATATGAAGCTTGAAAAGAGTATAAATATATGTATTTTGTATTGTTTATGCATCCAAGAAGTATAGAAAGTGTTTATACATTATTATTAAGTATTCTTGAGTGTATATGAGCTTTTAGTGAAATTGTGTTAGGTTACTTTGTGAGAAACTTATTATAAAGGTTATTCTTAAGC
>JAOXYD010184033.1:0-23444 GCA_028565735.1 Pinacopodium congolense | reverse complement strand
GACAACCAAGCTTTTTCCTTGTCTCTAACGGATGGAGGAAAAAGTCTAAGCCTAATTGCATCATCAGAGACTCCATTGCTCTTGAAAAGATCACAAATATCAAGGAAATTTTGCCAGTGTTCATTAAGATGTTGTAAAGCTGAACCTTCGAATTGTGATGACCTAACCATTGAAATTATGCTATGTGAGATTTCAAAGTTGTTAGCATTGACTCAAGGCTGCACAATGCTAGCCACAAGTCTACCTCAATTCCTTAAAGCTAAGTCTATCATGGTTGGTTCCCTGTCTTCTACATGAGGTCCTACAACTACATGTTCATCAGGATTCATTTTGACAGGATCAAGTTCAGTGTCACTCGATGTTCCTTTGTCTAATGGATTGGACGATGTCGCACGAGCTTCTTTCTTCTTCTTTCTTAATGTGTATTCAAGTTCTAGATCAAAGGCTACTGGCTCAGGATTGCATCCTTGAGTATGCATATACGTTCAAAATAAAGACTAAATAAAAGAAAATAAACACATAAAGCAAATAAACTAAGGAAAAATAATAATAAGGCACACAAAGCACAATAACAAGAAAATAATTACAGAAAAATTCAAAAAAAATTATAAAACAAAATTTTACAAGTCCTAAAGTAATTGACACCAATTTTCCTAATATTAAGGTTTCTTAAATACTTGGCAACAGTACCAAAAACTTGTTACATTGGTTAGGTGACTTTAAAATTATGAGTGATTTTGAAATGATTTTACTTTAAAACCAACAGACTTTTGAGGGAAGTGCATCTATCACAAAAGTAATAAAGAAGAGTAATATTTTAGACTCCGAGAGTCAAACCCACGGGTAATAAGTTACTTAATTACCAAGTTGATTGAATTACAATTATTTAGGAAAAATCTAGAGAATTTGATTAAAAATTGGAAAAGGCTTAAAATTAACTACTTTGGCTTAAACACTTTAAAAACGATTTTTGATTGTTTTTGAAAAATTCTTAAAATTACCAAATGTGTAAATTAGCTATGGATTAGATAATTGATGATTTATTTGAGTTTTAAAACAAGATTAAAGTTTGATTAAAGTCCTTCACAAAATCAAAACAAAGATATGGTTAAGACTTTGCTTTTTCTCCATGTAATCTTGTTTAAAGTTTGGTTAGGCTTTAAAATCAAGTAAATGGTCATTAATTTCAAGAAGGTGAGTTTTGGAAAATAAATTCTAGAACTCCAATTTTCATGAAAAAAAAATCTAGGTTTGGTCTTGCAAGGATTAATTTATGTTGCTTATTGATTTTCAAACAATTTAAGATGATTTCTCATGTTTAAACTATCTTAAATCCTAATCTTAAGTGGCCAGCTTAAAATTGGTACTTTCAGATCTTCAATAAGCAAAATACAGACATATAAACATGCATATAAACTCTTCTAAAATATTAAAACATCAATCCATAGCAACAGAATCGATTAGCCACATATTTGAATCAAAACATACTTGATATGCATCTTAAACCACATAATATGAATAGATCTACAAATATGAGTTGAAATAAATAATTTGGGAGTTATAAAACATGTTTAGAATCCTTTTGGACAAGTCTTGAATTCCTTAGCTTGTTCTAGACATCACCACAGCTCTGAATCCACAAGATCTAGCAAGAAAATAAAAGAATATGCAAGGATATACACATAAGAACTTAGTCTTTGATTTAATCTGAAAAACAGGAGAATATAATGAATAATATGAGTTAGAAAACCCCCTATGATGATTTGGAAACTCAGATATGTGTCTTAGCTGCAATCTCCAATAAACAGAACTAAAAAATACAAACAGAAACTCGAAATCTAAGTGTTTGAAGCTTAGGTTAACAAAGAAGAAAAAGAAGAGAGAAGCTAGAGCTTCTCTCATTAGTTTGATCTGAATTCTCTGGATTGTCTGCATGTGATGTGTTGTTCTTAGCTGTATGTAGACTTTGGAAAGCCCCCTCATATGCCAGAAGACAAGGGAATTGATGAGGGTCACGCCAGGATTGAAATTCTCAAGATTTAGAGCTGAAATTGTTGATTCTGAAGTACAACGACACCCTCTCAGGGTGCCGTTATAGCTCGAAACTTAGACACTACAACGACCCCTTGATCATCAGAAAGCGACACCCTCTTATGGTGCCGTTAATAGGCAGAATCAAGAGGTGTTAGTCAAGTTTTTGATCCAATCTTCATCATTAAGATCCATTCTGCAAATCAAACATAATAGGGCATTAATTAAACAATTAAACACTGAATTATGGGTTATAATTCAACAAATTAACCATGAAAATCATATTAATTTGACCCCTATCATTGTTACTAATTTCTTGCTTGGAAATGAACTCCTTATTTGTTTTTCTATTTGGCATGCTTTACATATTTTGTCCTTTTTATATATTATGCTTGGGAGCTCATTTATGAGTTGCCTAAAATTGAGTTTTAAAATAAGTCCATATTAGCGTGTTCAAGCCTTCTATACTAAATCCATATGCTTTTATTTAAAGAAACTAAGCACTTATTCTTAAAGATAACGCTATCTAGATCAACAACATAAATATTACTATCTCTTTTTCCTAAGAAAACATTACCGGTGTCAAATATATTTAAAACAACACATTCATTACTTTCAAAGCATATTTTATAATTTTTATCACATAATTGACTAAAGCCTAAAAGGACACGCTTTAAACCATCAATAAGTAAAATGTTATCAGTTGAAGGACAATTGTTAACGTTATCAATTGAAGGACAATTGTTCTTACTTTTCTAATTCCAATTACCTTACCCTTAATATTAACTTTGAAAGTTACAAGCCCTCCATCCTTACTCTTGAAAGTGATAAATTGTGAAAATTTAGGTATCCACATCATCTTGGGTCCTTAAATATTAGTCATATACCTATTTCTACCTCTTGATGAAACATCTCTAATTCTATCCTAACAAAAATATGTTACATGCTCATGATAACAAAAATATGCATTCCTATAATGATTTCTAAGCCTAAACTCATTATAAAACCTTTGTTGAAAATTTTTTCTAGGTTGAGAGAAAACTCTTCTATCATTAAATCGATGCTTTAGAAAACTCCTAGGTCTCGGTGTGTATATGTAAGCATAATACCAAGATTGTAGCCTAATCATACATTCATTTTAAACATTCTTAGGAGTAAATTCATCTTCTAAATTCTTCCCCTTTATAAAAATTGTCTTGATAGTTTAAACCATGTTTATCATTTCCTATTTTTTAAGCACTTAGTATTGTTTATAATTTCTCAATTCCTTTAGTTAATTTCATAAGTGATTCCTTAAGGGACTCAATCTCTTTCTTTAAGGCTACATTGTCATTCACTAATTCATCATTATCTTTGTTGATTTATTCTAATTCTTTCATAAGTTCTTCATTTTTTAATTTATACCCATCTATTACTTCAAGGATTCCAAATGTTTATCATACAATTTCTTCTTTTTCTTATCTAAATCTTCCACACACTCTAACAATTCTTCATATGGACATTTAACTTAAATTTCATTTTCACTATCAAGAAAGTTGGAAGAACTCACCTCGTTGCATGCCTTGAACCAAACATTTGTGATTTCTTCTTTGTTGGAGTCATTTGATTTAGTCCATGCCACCTTTAGTACTTTCTTCTTTATCTCCTTCTTTTCCTTTCTTTCTTTCTTTTTTCTCTTTTTATCTTTTTGAAGATATTTGCAATGTGATCTTAAATGTCAATTTTCACCATATTCTAAGAATGTTATGTTAGAAATTTTTTTTATAAGGACTTACCTTATTTTCTATGGATGGGAGCCTTCTTCCATATAAGTTTCCTTAGCCTTTGTGATGAGTGCAAGTGTTTCTTCTTGTTTGCTCCTATACATGGTTTCTTCATTATCACTCTCCTCATTTCTTGTAGCTTTGAATTTTCTTCCTTTTGGATGCGACTTCCTCTACTTGAGTCTCCTTTAACATTATCTCATATGTTAATAATGATCCAATAAACTCTTCGAGAAGGAGAACATTGAGATTTTTGGCTTCCTCAATTGCAGTTACCTTATCTTCTCATGACTTCAGTAGAGACCTAATAATCTTCCTAACAAGCTCAGCATTCGAATATGTCTTACTTAGCCTCTTCAAGGTACTAATAATATTATTGAAACGAGTATATATAGTAGAAATATTTTCATCTTATTATATTTGAAAAAGTTTATACTTCTGAATGAGCACACAAATTT
This sequence comes from Pinacopodium congolense, assembly GCA_028565735.1. Lineage (NCBI taxonomy): Eukaryota > Viridiplantae > Streptophyta > Magnoliopsida > Malpighiales > Erythroxylaceae > Pinacopodium > Pinacopodium congolense. The sequence goes on along the minus strand of JAOXYD010184033.1, from coordinate 19,192 downwards.
TTGTCTCTTTTACTTGATTCATACCTTTATGTGTAATTTTAGTGTGTGTTAAATATCATATGTAGTTTTACACATAAAAATTCCATCAAATTCTTCTATACTTATCACACAATATAGAATATGCATAATTTTACTATTTAAAGAAACTAATTTCATTTCTTCATTATCTCACTCTTTTTCTTTTTTTAAATACTAATCCATTTTTATATGAGTTTAGAAAACATAGAGGGTTTTTTAGAAACCATAAGCCATAAATTTACACTTTCTCCTATCAATCACAATCTTCTAATAGAGATAGTTATTTCCATTAAAGTAGGGTGTTCTACGTATATTTTGTCTTTAGAGCATAGTTTGTCTTTCTACGCTAGATGAGGGGGCAAAGGCATTCATCATACATGCCATACTATTCTTACAAGTTCATTAGAATTTATACTAAGAGAGACTTATGCTCTAGTATCAATTGTTAGTTGTAAATGACATTTAAGAGAAGGGGTGAATTATGTTCCTAAAAAATTCTACCAGAATTACTAAGTTTACCAAGAAAACTTTAACACTTTGAGAAAAATTGATTGTGAAAAAATAGATAACAATTATGAAAAAAAAATGATTTAGGCGATTCAATAAAAAATTTAATACATGTAATAACACAGGAAAAATTGCTTACATATTAAATGATAGTACAACCATAATTTTTAAATCAATTCAAACACAACTAAAAATGGCATAAAAGTTAAGAGTATAAAGGAAGAGTGACATCACCGATTTATTCTAATTCAGATCTATTCACTTGCTCCTACATCTAGTCTCTGAAATTATTGTTGAGATTTTATGCCACTATCAAAATAATAAGATTACAATGTTAGAATATAACCACCTTTTTTAAAGGCTTAAGGTAAGCCTTTGACTCCCTTTTTAAGGCCAAATCTCTCTCAAAATATACTTATAAACTAATCTCACTTAAGAACTATTTAGTATATTTAGAGGCCCTCAAAACTTGAATGAATGTGGAAAAATCATGTATCAAAAGGCACTCTAAGAAATTTAAAGAAAAATTTCAAGAAAAACTTTCACAATATTGAAATCACTTGATATATTACTTTATAAACTCTTAGATGATGAAAACAAGTGTAAAAAGGCGTATTTATAGCCCTAAGATATCAAATTAATTGTTTGTTATTTGTACATAATGTTTTAATGCATTAAAATTTGTAATCATTGAGGAAAATCTACTAAGTGTGATTTACGCTCTTAAATGGCATAAATTGGGACTTAAATAGCACTGTTAAACGCATGTTGTTTAAGTATCGGGAACATATAATAAATGACAGGTTATGCAGATCACCGTTTAACACCTCAAAAACTCACAAAAAATTATAGGTAATTTTAACCCAATTCATACTTATACCAATGTTAAAAACACTATATGGACTCATACACACATCCGGAATACCCCCCAAAACATTTTTAACTAACCAAGAGGATTTTTTAGAACATTTCACATAAGATTCCTCTTTATTATTCAACTTATATATATATATATATATATATTCTAAAATGTGAATGTATTATCCATGTGGTGAGCCTCTCAAAACACTAAAAAGAACTTAAATAAGACTTACAAAGAAGATTTTAAGGCATAACTTATATGAATTCTATCATAAGTCTTCCAAAACTTTGAGTCTTGATCAATTCACTTAATGATATTCAATTTTCCTCCAGGACTTTTTAAACACCTCCTTTTTCACTTCAAAATTAACACATATCTTTCAATGTTTTAAACATACAAAACAATAGTCGATTTGGTGTTTTGTCTTCATTAAAATAAGGTTAACCTCCCTTAGTTCAATAGTAAATATTGAGTATACATCTTGTAATCAATATCTTTTTATATAAGATTCCTCAATTTTCACATAATTAAAATCTCCTAATGGTGGAATTTTATCATTACTTGAACTAACACTCTCTACATCACCATTATCCCTTAAAACTATAATACTCTTATTTCAACATTAAGAAGCAATAAGTCTAAATCCTTGGCACTTGAAACAATTAACATAATGTGACTTAGAAGAGGATTTAGTTTGGGTTTTACCTTTGAATGAGGTATTCGTTTCTTTATTTTTTGCATCCTATTTAAGTTTAGAAGTTGGATTGCCATACTTTTTATTGGTCCTTATATGACACATAAGGAGATGTGAATTAGGTGACTAAAAAGTTTTTAAGTTTTTTTTATTTAATTGATATTACCCTCTTAATTAAAATGTGAAATTATAAACAGTTTAATAAATACTACATGATAATGTAAATTGAATTGAAATAAAATTGAAAAATAAAGAGACAACAGAACGAAAAACGCAAATCGATTTATAGTGATTTGATATACAAACTTGTACTTACATCCACTCTTCAATTCCTAGTTGAAAACTTCACTATTAACAACTTCACTTTGCAACAACTTTTCTTTTTTAGTAGGCTCTAATGTAACTCTGATAATAATTCAATCTCATAATCACATTATCTAAAAAATTTACTTCACAAAAATATCTTACTTGACATATATAAAGTATTTAAGGGACTTACCAATATACTAAATAATTTATATGGTAAAAACTTTCATAAAACACACAAAAACCATATCAAATAATCTCTTAGATACTTTCACAACTCACTTTGATGTTCTCCAACTCTTCTTGATGCAAAACACTCATCTAATACAATTATTCATAGGTAAAATTTGGACTACTAATTGTTTATAATTATTGAAACTCATTAAATTCATTTACTTCTTTTCTTACCTTTGAAACTAGCCATTAATGTCCAATTTCCAGATCCACTAATCAACCAGTCCAAATATAGTGGTCGACTAGTCCTATGTCAAACTAATTTTTAACATTATTCCACTCACTTAACACAGTCAAATAACATAAAATACGTTCTAGTATTTTCAAACACTTCTTTGTGTATCAAGAAGATAAGATTGAAATGCAACATGCATGATTTAAGCCTATTGAACATTTTGAAATGACCAAGATAAGATTACAATAAAAACTACAATGCACAACCTATTAAAATTCTATCTTAGTTTTTGAAATTGAGTTTTTTGTTTTTGCTTTTCATAAATTTAATTTAAACTCTAAGGCTCCAAAATATATCTTATAAATACCTTTTTTCACAACTATCTTTCTAAAATGATAAAAAACTAAACTCCTTACTAGTAAGATTGTTTTTTCATTATTAAAACCTAGATAAAATCTTGCTTGATTTAATAATTTCTCCCTTTTTGATAATGAAAAAACTGTGTAATATTATAAAGTTTTAAAACTAAAATAAATACCAAATTTTTTCTAATGCCATTTAAATTTTTTGCATGCAACTTTAAAATTTTCAAAACTACTTATAATCTCTCCCTCCTTGTATATAATTACAAAAAAAGATAAATTAGTCACAAGTTTAATAAAAAATGATTTTTAAAATTCAAAAGCCATCAATATCATCAATTTCAAAACCCTCCATAAATTAATCAAAATTGAAGACTCTTTCTAAATTCATGCATTATAACTTTCTTGAAATTCAAACTCAACCTTAATAAAAAATCAATCATATACCATTCCCCTCCTTTTGGGAATTATCAAAAAGGTAAATAAAAAATACAAATAAATATCATAAACTCCAATTTATACACAAATAGGAAATGAGAGAAAAAGACAAAATGAGTATAAACCTCTAAAAAAAGAGAAATCAATAACATAATAAACCAAGCGTACCACACATTAACATCCAAAATACATCAAGTTTCAAACATCAAAATGCTAAATATATTGAAATGATATATCTAAAATATATGAAAACATATAATTCATCAAAACACTACTCCTATATAATAAAATACTAAACTCTCACAAAATATTACTCAAATCAAGACGGAGGTGCAACACGTTAGCGAATATCGTAAAGCAATATGGTTATCTCAGGAAGCTGTGAACCATACTCATGAACCTCTATGCTAAAATTGTCAAGTTGATCTTGAAATGTCCCAACCTCTCTAAGAAGTAGAGTAATCTCAGATTGAATATCAATAAAATCTAGAGGAGGCCTAGAGAATGTAGCCTCATCACTAATGGATACTGTCATGGTACGGCTTTGAATAGGCTCATCATTACCACCACTATAATGAGTAGGCGAAATAGGTTACTATTATTGTTGATATGATCTAGTCATTCGACCAACAATAATTTAATAGTCCATATGACTTAAAGTGAATTGGTAAAAAAATATTGAAATTTATACTTATCTTCTAATAGAGGAACATGAAAAATGTTGGAAGATTTAACTGAGATTAAAGGAATATGGAATGTGTTTTTTTTTTAAAACTTGGACAAATGGATCATATTATATAAGATAAAGTCTCCTAAATAAATTTTCTCTCTCGTCATCAAAATAAAGAGAAACCAAAGGCTATCTAAGCTTAAGAATGTAATGAGACTATATGAGAAAACAAAGTTTTATTTAACAAAAAGATTATGGAAGTCAAGGATTTCATTATATTCTCTAACATCACTAGGTTTTCAGTTAATATCCTCCTCACTAGGTAGTTAAAAAATAGTCTTTGCTTGAGTAGCCATAGGATGAGATGAGTTGCTATAAATGTTAGAAAGTTGTAATATGATATTGCTCGATAATGGGAATGCTTAGGATTTTATTTATTAAGTCTCTAGAATGGTGGATAGAGATTCCTTAAACTTTTGAAACAATGTGATGCTCATTACTTATCTAATGCTCTCTAAAATTACAAAAGAAGAGGATACCATTAGTAGGTTTAATTCTAAAATAAAGTGTAAGTAAAATGATCTAAACAAAAAGAGGAAATAAGTCAATTTTCATTGAATCTCGGGTGGCATAGTTAAGGAATTGAGATGAGTCAATATTAATGTACTCATTCTTATATGGGATTCGTGCTCTACTAACTCTAAATGACATATCACCTTTAGTCTTAATCATGTTGGAAAATTTTTAGAAATGAAGCTTTAAAGAAGACTAAGGGAAGCTCTAACACAAGCATAAAAATATATTTATGTTATTTAATATTCAACTTAATTGAATCTAATACCATATATGCACTCATATGTAGAAAAATCAAATTGAAAGCTAGTATACCTAAGTTGAAATTATGAATGTATAATTGAAACTTATGTAGCCTATCAAATTTAAACTTGGAAAGAATCAAATTAGCTACCAATTGCATTTTTATAAGGTAAATTTTATAAAGAAATCCTTAATTTATCAAAATTTTGGAAAAAGCACAAAATTTGAAAGGCTTAAATTAGGAAAAACAAAAATTTGATAAAAAAATTCAATTAAGGTTTCAATAACTCAATTTTACTTCCAATTTAATAAAAACATATTTAATTTTCAAAATTTTAGAAGAATTATTCCAAAAATTGAAAATCCTTAATTTTAAAACCTTAGTTTTGTGAAAGTACCAAATTAATGCAATCTAAATGCATACCTATGAAATTAAAATTCTACAATGTTTACATATGGTGAATTGGTCCCCAATTGGTGGCTAAGTTCATGGAAAAATGAATAAAAATTTGAAAATCCCTAAATCTAAAGAGGTTAGGGTTTTACCTATAAATTAATAGATGATTTGAATCAAATTGGTAGATGAATGACACTCTAGATGATAGGAGTAAGTTAGAGATCGTAATGCCATCACTAGAAACTTACTAGAAGCTCAAGAATCACTAGAGAAGAGAAGACAGTCCCAAAGGAAGAAAATGAGAGAGATGAAGCTAATGCTAGATGGTTTAAGGAAGAGAATGGACTATATTAGCGATGGTGTTTAGATAAATGAGAGGCAACGTCAATTTATAGGAAAAGTTTGGATAGAGAGAAATTTTTAAAGAAAAAGGAGGGAACGCAAATAAATTAATGGAGAGGGAAACAAGGGACTTCAAACATGAATAATCAATTGACTAGTGTTTAATATCGGCTGATTAGGACCAATATGCGCTGAAAAATGCACAAATTTCTAAATTTCTCTCAAAACATTAAAATTGATTCCTTACACATAATAATCATTAAAAATTAACCTCAATCTAAATAAAACTTAATTATTCATCATCCAAACCATCAAAATAATCAAATATCACTCAATTTTATCATTTAGAACATTAAATATTAATCAATTTCATATACCAAAATATAATATCACTAAAACAATCATACCTAGCTTTTTATACATCACCAATTGTCATTTGATTTCTTCTCTCACTTGGTCACTTGGTTCTGCAATATGTTTTTATGATTAATAATTTTGGTCTTGATATCCATTAACCTACAAAATAAGATTTAATGAATTTTTAATATCCACACTAGCTTGGATCCTTGGGGACTATTTGCTTTTTCTCCAATGTCTTGACACATCATTCCAACTTCTTATCTTATTAAAAAAAAATTCTCCATATTTATATAATATTCACAAAAATAAAATATCATAGGAGCATCATATGAATGAAAATGAGTTCTATAATCCTATACGCATTTCTAGGTCTCTTATCATTTTATGATTTTTAAAATGTGTTAGATCACTTTGCTCTACATTAGGCCTAAATACATCATATTATGATTTTGCATATAATTTATACTCATTCTTGTTTGCATGCATTTCCTTCCTATATTTTAGTCTTGAAATATATATGAATGCATGATGTTATTTCTAAGGATTTAGAAGATGATGCAATATTTTCATAAAATGGTTTAGGTATATTTCCATCTTCTAGATTTTTTCCCTAAATAAAGGCAGTCTTACTACTTGATGGTGCATTTTCATTAGTAAATGCTAAGCCAATTATATAATTTGATGCTTTTTTTTTTAACCTAACACATATTTTGACTTTTCTTTTCCTTTAGTAAATTTAAGCAATGAATTTTGAAGACATTCTAATTCTTTTTTCAAAGATGCATTTCATCTTTTAATTTTTACAGATCACAATTTCCTCATTCTTTGATTCTATAATACTACAAAATTCGCTTTTCAATTTTTCATTCCTCAATGCCTCTATAATTTTCAATGTTTCCTTATATGTAGATGATATATTTTTCTTAGCCATAATTTCTAAGTAGAAGACATATTTTTCTTTTTTCTTAATAATAACTTATAAGCATTTGATTAACTCTTTGTAAGTTAATTCATTAACACAAGCATCATGATCACAAGAATTTTGACATGTAGGTAACTCATCATTATTTTTAGAAGAATTTGAGTTAGAGTGTGCCTCATTATCTATGAAGCATATGTGAGCTACTTCTTCATTCGCATGCTCACTCTCATCTTCTTTAATTTGATGGGTGCCTTTATGAACAATTTTCAATGTACACTAAATATCATTAGCATATTCTCAACTTGAAGCCCTATTGAATTCATTCAAATTTAATGCATAAAATAAAATATGTACAAAATCTTTCATCCCTTTCATGCCACTCACTTTAATTCTTTGGTATTACTGTCTCTACACTTTCTAGAACCATTATTCTTATTAGAGTGTGAGGGATCAACTCCTATTCATCTTAATTTTTCAATATCGATAATTATTTTCATTAAAATAAAGGGATCTATCTAAACTATAAAAAGTGTCGTTAACCTTTACTTCTTATTTCATTAAAAATACATCACGAGTGAGTCCTTGCTCTAATATTACTTGTTAGTACCTATGTGGCACCTAAAGAGGAGTGAATTAGAATTTTAATTTTTTAATTTTTTTAATTAATTAAAAATTTCCTCTTCATTAAAATATAAAATTATAAATAATTTAATAATATAAATTGAAATGCAATAAACTTGAAAAATAAATAAATGAGGGAAAGAGAGGTGCAAATTAATTTGTAATGGTTTATTACATAAGCTTGTACTTATGTTTACGCACCAACTCCTTATTTAAAAATCCATTATCAACAACTTCAATTAATAATAATTTCTCTTTTTCAATGTATTCTAAAGTAATCCTTACAATAATTCAATCTCAAAATCACACTACTCCAAAAATATACTTCATAAAAATATTCCTCTTGACCTACTTAAAGCATTGAAAGGACTCACCAATGCACTAAATAATGTATGCACCAAGAACTTTCACAAAACACCCTAAAACAAACCAACACAATCACCCAATTACTTGCACAACTCATTTCGATGTTTTCAAACACTTTTTTAATGTGAAACACTCATTCAATACACTTATTCATAGGTGTGGCCTACTAGTTGTCTAAAACTGTTAGGACTTATCAAATTTTATTTACTCTTTTTTTACCATTGAAACTAGACGTTGATATCTGATTTCTTGAATCTCTAGTCTACCAATCTAAGTACATTGGTTGACTAGTCATTGGTCGACCAATGCTTCTTAGTGGTTAATGGATCTGTGCCAAACAACACAATGGTCAATTAGTTAAACATACTGATTAGTCGACCACCACCAATTGACCATTCCTACATCAAACTAATTTTTAACATTATTTAACACTATTTAACACATTCAAATCACCCAAAAAAATATATCCCAATATTTTCAAAAAAAATCCTTAGCATATGCACACATCATAATACTTCTCCAAAAATATTTTTGAGTATCAAGAGAATCATTTAAGACATTTCCTCACACAGTCCCTCTTAATTATGTAACTTATATGACTAAACACCAAATATTAATATAACATACATGATTTGAGCTATTAAATACTTTGAGATGACTAAAGTAAGATTACAATAAAAATTACAACATAAATTCTATTAAAATTCTATTTTGGTCTTAAAATTGACCGTTTTACCTTTGTTTTTAATATAAAGGCTTTAAATTGTATCTTCTAAATACTTTTTCTTCATACATATTTTTTCAAAACATCAAACACGTTAAATTCATTAATAGTAATATTATTTTTTCATTATCAAAACCTATATGAAACCTTCCTTAGTTCAATAATTTTAATTTGACAGCCACGAAGAAGCTACAACAGACTTAAAAAGAACTTTTAGATTTTATTTACTTCTCCACTTTGATATCCTTATGCAGCTAATCTTCTATCTCCATATAAAATTGTAATTTAACCACATCAGTAATTTTGTTTAAACCATTAACAAACGTTGCCAGATAGCCTATCAGTCCTCTTCTACATTAAAACTAATAGTGGTTATCTCCATCTCTTTATATTAATCCTTTACACTTTTATTATCTTAGGTTAGGCTTTATTACTCTCTATAAACATACCTATAGTAGTGACTAGGTATAAACTTTTGATGCATCATTACTTTCTTTCTTCTTTGGTTTGGATAAGCCTCTCACCATTCCTACACCTATTAAGCATCCACCATGTACTGTTATAATTTGTAAATTTAACTAGTGCTAATTTCACCTTCTTTTTCCTTGGAATAATTATGGTAATAAAAAGTTATGTTTAATCATTCGCTCCCACTTTAAATATAATTTAAGACCATCCTTCTCTTGAAAGGTAGGGATCTTCATATTAATGCTCCTTAAATTACTATCATGTTTGATAAAAGCCTTTGTAGCTTTACTTAAGTCAATCTCCCTATAATCAAAATTGTCCCCTTCTTCTCCTTCAAATGTGTGCTCCTTGAAGGATCTAAATCTGAATAAGGACTCCATACAACCTCGTATTAAGAGCCTCGAATTGATCTTAGATAGATTTCATAAATAACTTCTGATCCAATTCTTCATTAGCACCACTACTCATTTTAAATTCACAAAGAAAAATATGTTAGTGAGAAAATTGAATTTGTTTACCTCATGAATGCAAACCTTAGACTTGAAAGGATTAAAACACGAATTATGTGAAATCTAAACCTAGGAATATCTTTAAATTAGGTATAGAAATTTTTACTTTAACTAAACTTATTGATTAGAACTAAACCTATGGAAGGTTGATCACTATAAGTTACCTTGATAAGATCATATTAGAGTTTTTAGTAAAGAAAAAAGGAAGTTTTAGTCCCTATATGATACCTAAGAGGGGGTGAATTAGGTATTTTTAAGATTTTATAAAATTTAAAGTCATTTTCACTTAATTGAAAATATCTTCTAAATGATAATGCGAAAACTTAAATAATATAATGAACAATATAATAATATGATTGAAATAAAATAAAGAGAAAATGAAACAAAAAGGAAAAAGAATGTATAGTGGTTCATTATATAACCTGCACCTACTTTCACTCTACAACTCCTTGTTAGAAATTTCACTATCACAATTATTACTTTACAACTTTTCTTTTTCAATGGGGTCTAGAATAACATTTACAATCACTCTCTTTTTTAATATGCACAGAAGTTACCCTTACATTTCTTGTCTCATAATTATATAACCACATAGATACACTTTATAAAATATCTTTCTTAACCAACCCATAGTGTTTAAAGGCTGACAAATGCACCAAAATTCACATAAAACATCCAAAACAATCACTTAAAAACTTTTACAACTTCTTATTGCAAAACAATAAGTTAATACGTCTTTTTATAAGTAAAATTCGACCTCTTAGTGGTTTATAGCTATTGATATATATGAAAAATCATTTAATACAAATTTGTTTATTGAGATTAGCCATTAAAATCTAGATTTCATGCTATCAGTTGAGCAATCATGCTAGAAATACCATTCATATTATTTACACTTAGTCGATTAGTACCTATAAAAATAAACTATTTATCGACCACTAACCGTACTATTGGTTGATTAGTATCTCCAAGAATGATTTTTAATACTTTTAACATTTTTTAATACAACCAAACTTTCTAAAACATATTTGAACAATTATTTTTAACAAATCCTAACTCTCTCACACACACTTTACACAAGATTTTCAATAAATTTTAATGTATCAAAGGGATTATTCAAAAACCTTCCCAATACAAATCCTCTTTATTATGAAACTTCTATGTATAAATATTAAACATGAATAGATTATACTTTATTTAAGCTCATTAATACTTTGAAAAGATCAAGATATGACTTGCAATAAGAAGATACAAAGCAAAACCTATTCAAAGTCTCTATCTTGATCTTTGATCTCTATTTAACACTTTAATCTTTACATATTATCTCTTTAACTTTAGTGTTATCTTTTCAATACATTAAAACAGAATAAAATCATTAGTAGTATTATCTTGTCATTACCAAAACTTAGGTAGAACCTCCCTAAGTTCAATAGAAAGAAATTCTCATAAGAAGAATATCTCTCAAATTGACTTAACAATATTATTATTACTTAAAGTAATTGTTCATACACAATATAAACCCTAATAAACTTAACTATTAAACTAATGTCAAAACTTTAATTTTTATATCTAAAAAAACATATTTTTTTGACTATTATTCCCCTATCTATGTTTGGGACTAAAACGATGATTTTTTGGAAGCTAAATGCCATTGTTATGAAGTGCCGTTTGTCTTCTATCTGTGAGAGGAGTATAATGGTGCTAATCAAGCAATTAAAACAGCACCATTCTAGAGGTTTGTTTACCTTCTGACTTTACTTTGAAATCACTTCCTTCCCCTCTCAAATACTCAAACTCGATTCCTACTAGGATATATTGACTTTCCAAACTCTTCTATTCACACACACACACACACAACTCTTTAAAATTAACTCTATCAATAGTCCTATCAAAACAGTATGGGATCATTTGAATGATAAGAACAACAATAGTAAATGGAACTAAGACTACTGATGGAATTGAAAGAAAGTAAAACAAATAGAATAAGAAATTAATGAACAAAGGGACACAAAATTCAAGGAGAAACAAAAAAACTAAGAAAAGATATGAACTTTTCAAAGAGAATTGTAAATGGATGGATTTCGATTTGACTTATGCTTTCCCAATTTAAATAAATACATGAAAACCAGATCGGCACTTGATCAAATATAATTCATCATATGATTAATAACACTTCTTTTTTGGAGCAGAAGAGAGATTCATAAGCTGTGAATCAAATTAGAATATCAATAAAGGACTTGTAGACCCTTTTGAATTGATTATGCTTTTATGCACAACTTTGAATTCTGAATTTTATTTTTTATACTATGTATATAAATGTAAACGATATAATAGAGTAAAGTCAAGAAAAAGCACACAAGTTGATGGATGCTTAGAAGAACGGACCAAATGGATGAATCAAGGATGTGCTAGAGGGAAACACAATAATACAATGACAATAATCAAAATACAGAGAAGAAGGACAGATAACACGTAATTTCAAAGAGTCAAAGCTCTGATACTAAATAATGTGAATCTTAGGCACAAATAGTTTAAAACCCAATTACACAGAAAAAAAAAGCCCTAGGATTGTTTTCAAAATCAAGCAATAAAAACTTGACTCTAATTAAACTTGATGATTATAACCTAAACTATGATAGTTTTTTATAGGTTTTGATCTCCACAAGTTACCTTAATAAGATCATATTGGATTTTTTAAGAAAGAACAAAGAGAAAATTCTCACGAAGAAGAGTTACACTCAAATTTGATTAATCTCAATATACTTGTGTTCTCTTTGACAGCTACCGCATGTTAAAAACCCAAAATTTTCCTTTTTATGCGGCTTAGCCATTTTACAGCTAAAATCATGTTATAGATTTTTCAAAACTAAAACGGTACTTGAAGGGGAAGTAGAATGGGTGCTGTTTAACTACCATTTTTTTTTTCTATCTTGTTGCAATTGCATTTAAGTCCATGAATTCAAAACATAACCAATTATATTAAACTCTTCCAGCCTTACCCTTCATATCTAAAGTATCTCCTATCTTCTATAACGCGTAGATAAGTTATTAATCTTGACAATGCGTAAGAAGCTTCTAAAACAATTTTCTGTTCTTACATTTCCATGATTAATCCTCATAAAGCTTCATTTATGCTTTTAAACTTTACTCTCGTTACTGAATCTCTAATTTCTTATAACAAATCATGAAAATAGTTAGAAATAGGTATATACACAAGCTGACCTCCTTCGCTTGTTCTCTTCTCCTACTCTATTCATCAAATATATTTTCTTTAATAGAAAGTAAGATAACTCCTAGAGTTGAGTCATTTAGTGTCATTATTAAGGTCTCCAGATTGTCGACTAAAGTATCTTGAAGGATGCAATTAGTGAGGGACTCGTTTGGAGTTTGGGTAATGGATTTACAAAATCTTTAAAATTATTTAAGTGTTTAGGCATATTTTTTTTATCTCTACATTGCATGTAGGCAAGTATTTTTTAGAAATACACTTTATTTTACATCTTTCTTCCTAAAGATTTGCTAGCTTTTCTATAATTTTTATGTGTATTTCTTGAAATACGTGATGGAATACATTGCTTTCGATACATTGCCGAATTAATCTGACAATTTGATCACATTCTTTGATGATTATACTTGTGGTCTTGTTATCTTCGATAAGAATAAAATCATGTAGATCCTTACAGAACAAAAAATTCTTCATTTATAGTTTCCAAATCCATTTTGTGCATCTTAAAGTGAGAATGAAGCGCACTTACGGCTGTCAACCAAAGCTGTCATACTTCTTATTAGGAAAGATGAAGATTTTTTTTAACTGGATATTAATTATAACAAATAAATAAATAGTAAAAAATACACATAAATTTTAATTAAAAATTGTAAAAGGAAATCATCGGACTGTAAGTTCATTAAAATAAAATTCTACTATTATTTTACAAAAGATAAGAAATCAACAATCTTACCTAAATTGCTAATATACTGACCGAAAATTTTTTTTGATTACACAATTTATTCTTTCTCTGTCATCTCTACTCGTTAAATGCTTCCTCCTCTCTCCTTTCTTCTGTGGCATTCCGCTTAAAAACACACGTCTCGTCTTTGTTTTATAGCTACTAGTAAAATTTGCTATAATTTACTTATGTACCTCCTCCCCACGTTTTAGTTTTGTCAACCCACCGTCTCACGTGACATTGATCGGTGGTGTAAGTATAACACAACAAATGGAATGGATTATTATTGATTACCAATAACTTTGGAATGGACTGTGTGAAAAATACTTTATATTTATCATGACATCTATCAAATGATAAAAGAGGCAGGATTAAGCATCCTGAAATATCAATTAAGAACAAGGTGTAACATTTTTTTTATTAAGAATAAAGTGTGGCGAATGTTATACTCATCATTAAATATTGACAAGTGAGTTATCTTATATTAAAAAGAGAAAAAATCGAAATAAATTATATACAAGATAAAGACTCACGTGAGTTATAAGATTTTGAAATAAAAAATATATAAATATTCACTTAATTTTGGTTTAAGTTTTTTTCAGTCCTATCAAAATAATCTATATAATATATCAAAACCCAAATTGGACTTGGACAAAATCTGACAAATTTAGGCTTGGACGAAGTCTAAAATGGTTGGATTGGCACAAAATTTGAGAATTTAGGCCAGATAAACAAGATGCTTCAAAGATCCAGATAACTTTATATGAATTATGGATTGAGGGAAACGATATAAGTAGATGGATTCATTTATAAACTAGAGATTTTAGGGGGAAAAAGATGAACTACATTATATACAAAATAAGGGTTCATAACTCATTATTTTAAATTTTTAACACGAGATATGATACCTTTAGATTGTGGATATATACTCACTTAAATTTAATTTGAATTTTTTTTGGATAAAAAAATATTTTTTTCCATTCAAATTCAATTCAAAATATGAGTAAAAAGTAGTGTCTGAGAAACAAATAATTAATCAAAGTATATAATTTGATATTAGTCACTTAGACTCTAACGTATTAAAGGGAAAAACACAACATTTTAGGAAAGCAAAGCAAGTTAAAGGATAAAGAGTTAGGCATCAATCAAATTTTAATTAAATAATAAAAATAATGTAATCATCTTTAAATATTTCCAACATTTACAAGTCAAAAACTATTAATGTAATATCTAGTTAGCAAGAATGAGATTGGAATAGAGGACCCAATCGACCTATGTTATTATTAAAAAGAAGGTAAAAGGATCAATTTAACCATAAAGTATCAACTAATATTTAGTAAAACCCTAAGGATTCAAAATGTTCAAAAGAACCTTAACATTTCAGAAGTATCCAAAAAAGCCTTAATGTTTTAGAAGCATTTAAAAAGAACTTTAATGTTTTTAAAAAGGTTAAAAAATAACACTAATATAACATTAGATTCAGAGTTATTTTTAAACATTTTTAAAATGTCAAGATTCTTTTTGAACATTTTTAGAAGATTAGAGTTTGACTTGAACATTCTAAAATGTTAGGATCTAACATATTAAAAGGTACCTAAGAGTATTACCATGGTCGTTTATAATTCCTAGGCTTCTTTCATACGATATCATGATTTCCTTGTATTAAGGCATAACTCTTTAAAGAATGTTGAAAAAAATATTTTCAATTTTAATTTTGAGATTGATAAAATGAATCCCTAGTTTTGTGAATTGCTAGTCTTTTCCTTTAACACAGAATTGATTTGTCAAATTTAAGAATTAACCTCGTAATCTTTCTCCTTCCCCTTTTCAAAGGAATCAGACATAAGAACTTAATTACTACGGTTTAAAGATGCTTAGTTTTGGGTATTCCACAGGCCTTAGTGAACACATATTACCTCAATATGATCTGTCTAAGCATCTAATCATGTCACAAATGTCACATATAAAGCAGATTCTCAACAAAATAAAGGAAATTCAATATATTTATTATGTAGAGAAAGCATATGTAAGCAGATTTTTGAAAAAACAAAAAAAATTACCTGCCCCTCGATCCACAGCTGCTAGTGGCCCTCGGTGCGATGAAGTTTTAAAGAAATAATAATATAATAAAAATTGATATAACAATGTGTAAGTTGTTGAAGGTTAGAAAAGGAAAATGTCACAAAAGATTTGAGTTGAAGTGAGGATGATGGCCTTCTCCACCTTTTAACATCATTAAGTAGTGTGACATAAATGGTCTATGGGTTCTTTTCAGTGTTCACACGCAATGTAAGTTTTTCGTGTCATGTGGTCATCAATAAGAGGGTAGTGACATGGACATAAGCGATCCCCTTTGCAATGGAAGTGTTATTCCCAAGGAAGGAGAAATAGGTGAACCCAAAGAGTTGATGGGGTTTATTGGAAATGAGAAGGAGAATGAAAAAAAAATGGCAAGGTTAGAAGTTATGAAATTGGTAATGGAAGAATTGTTGTCGTAAGAGACAGGTGGGTGATAAGTATTTGATGAGAAGTGCAGAACAAAAATTTTAAGTGAGGTCCATCATATGATTAGGTGTCATTATTATCGGTGGTAAGACAGGAGAGATTGTATCGTAGAGTGTGAAGTTTGATTGTGAATTGGGGTTTGTTTGTTACAGAAAGATGATGGCGTGCAGTTGTCATTGACTCCATTAAAAGCATCGAAAGAATACATAAAGGGAGGTCCAGTATTTGATTAGATTCCAAATTTATCCATTTAAACACTGGACGAACAGACTTGGAGAGTGGTGGATTTAAGTGTGTGATGAGGTATCTATGTTTGAAAATGATTGCGAGGTGTACAGTTGAGGATGGTCTGAAAGCACCCCATAAGATATGCAAAAACTCATACCTTTTGTAACTGGAGAGCATAGGCAGTTACCATTATGTTGGCAGAATTCTGGAAAGAGTAAACTGGTGAAAAGGAAATACAAATGCAAACCAAATCGCATGCAAAATAGGCTTGAATGTGGGGTAGCTTATACTTCATTCCTTTGGTATGACAACAGTTGCCAAGAACGTTTGCGATGGACAAAGTAAACGAAGTAAACTAAATGGTTAGGAAAATTTAATGGCTTTAATGTGGATGCATGAGTGGCCCAAGGTATGCACTATTTGTGGTTATTAGCAAATCGATATAGTCATCCCTTGGTCATAGTTGTCGTTAATTTTGTTAATATGAAGTATGATATATAGTGAATTTGGATGTGGATTGTGAGGCCCCTTATTTGACAATGTCCCTTAAGTATTCATTAGATTTGGTCATTTGTTAATGGGAAGCACAATGTCATCCCGTTGGAGGTTAGAAGTCGTGTTATATGGTTGAGAGTATACATTCGAATTCTTGTGCAATAGGAATAGGAAGAGTGAGAACACATAGATAATGGACGTGGTGTTTGTAGATGGCTCTTACTTTGTATTCGTATTGAAAGCCATGGGCAATTATGGTGGATGTGGAAGATGAAGAGATATTGATATGGTGTTCAAATAAGCATGGTTATCTCCAGTGATGTGGAAACCCCAATGTTTCAGAGCTGTGAAGTGGTATTTGCAGATGTATAGTAATATAGAAGGCTAAGGTGAGTAGGTGGACGATGAAAATAGTGGGCCAACTAAATGTGCATTTGATACTATGTCATTTAAATATGGGTTTTATGTCGACCCAAAGTTATAACTTATGTCATGTGTTTTAAGGTCAGGCAAATTTTATTTGCATCATATGCTTGAATTACTGTACGAATAATGGACTCTTTCGGCCCATAATTGAGGAAGAAAATGTTTAAGCAAAATGGAGGCAAATTGAAGTTTTGTTAAAGGTTTAACGAGGAGGCTTTTTATAAAACTGGACAATGGAATAATCTAAAATAGTCAACCAAAGATTGTTTCATGTATACGAATTTTTAGCGGCAATAAATGTGCGCTAGAGGTTCTATAATAATGAAGATGAAATTGAAACATGTTGATGGTGAGATAATAAATGGTATTGGTACTATTATCACAGCTACATTATGTAGTAATAATGGATGAAATGTTTAAGTTATAAGTAGAGTGACGTTGTTTAAGAAACAATAAGTTAAAATTTAAAACATTCATACATTAATGTGTGCAATATCATCTGAGATTTATTGTGCTTACCCTCCATTGTTCCCGTAGATAACGGTAAAACTACATAGAAGACAAACATTTGCAGACAAAGAATTTCCAACAAAAAAAAAAGGAACCAATTTACAATGTGGTGTTAGTAAATCTCCATATAAATGGTAGTAATTTTAATGTTTGACTTCGCAGTATTGTATAAACCATCACTCTTAATTTAGGAGAATATATGACACATTAGTGTTATTGTGGAAAGCATTCATAAAGTTGAAGGGGGTGTTTAGAAGCTTGGTTCTTTGTTTTATCAAGTTACAACTATATATTAGGTATCGATCAATTGTCAACAAAAATAATTAACTTACAAATTGCAATTAAATTAAACAAAAGATGGACTAAAAACAAAAAGAAATATCTTAGAATGAATGACAATTCTAGTTTATGTTAACAGACTACTTTGTTTGTTATGAAATGCAAAAGGCAAAGTACACTTAATGTCACGACTTGAAATAGGCCCCAGATCGAAACATGAGACCCGAGGCTCGCAACTCCAAATTAAACGTAAGCCTACTACTAGCAATAACATAAATTCAAAACAGAAGACCCATATGATATAATAATAGTGCGTATCAGAAAGGTATCTTACAACTCAAGAAATCCTGTCACTATAGACTCTACAATGCAAGATAAATGAACATAAGGAAAGAACATATATAAAAGTACGTAGGTTATAACGGAAACGCAATGGGAGTTACTGCTACGAAGTTGGTGGTAGCTGACCTGAAACAATAAAGTTGAGGGGAGTTAAACCTTACTGAGTAAGCTCACACCATCTTACGATACCTAATGCTATGCACACCATCATACATGCATACACTTCATATTATACATCCAATCACATCATCAACACGAATAAATTGTTGGGAAAGAATATCTGTAAGACCCTAATCTCCAAGGGTAAAGCCTCATAATACTAAACCTTAAATGGCTGCGGGGAGCTAAGCATCACCAATGGCCTAGTCATATTCCTATACTTATAAAGTCATAAAGCTCTCTTAATCCAAAGAGGCTGTGGGGAGCCAAACATCACCAACAAACCAGTCCTCGGTCAAAGTATCCAAAGTCATAAGCATCACAAGTAAGGGTCTGATCGAGAGCTAAGCATCAACCAAGATCGACCCATAATATATCTCAATATCATAAACAAGCAACTCTCATAGTCGTAACCGATGTGCATCCGGTCCTGATGCATGCCCATTATGTGGCACGTCCTATAGATCTCTCCTTCTCCACAATCACAATCACAATTAAACACATCATGCA
>JAOXYD010183927.1:0-23445 GCA_028565735.1 Pinacopodium congolense | reverse complement strand
ATCACTTGGTCTAGGTACTAATGTCCACACTTTATTTCTTTTAAATTAATTTAATTCTTCATTCATAGTTTAAATCCAATGTTCATCACTAAGTATTTCTTCTACACTCCTAATCTTAATTTTCCAAATGAATGTAAGATGAGACAATTCCTTCTTATATTTTCAATCCCTACGAAGCTTCTTAAACATAATTGGTTCTTGTAAGGTAGCTTAACTAGCCTCCTTTTTTCTTTTCAATTGCTAACTTTTTTAAGTCTATAGACAAACCTATATCATTATCTTCAAAATCTCTCTTGCATTTAAGAGGGTTAGTTTCATGAAATACCATTTGTATGGATTCTTTAATAACAAGATTTCTTTAATTGAAAACTCTATAAGCTTTACTTGTTAAAGAATATCTAACAAAAAATACCCCTACCATTATAAAGTTAATATTACTTAAGTTATCCTTACTGTTTTAAGATGTAACATTTACAACTAAAAACCTTAAAATAGCTAATTTTTGTCCTTTCACCATTCCAAAGTTTATAAACAGTAGTATCTATTTTAGACATAATGCATACCATATTTACTATATGACAAGCACATATAATGACTTCAGTCCAAAGTACTTAGGTAAATCAGATTCATTTATCATGGTTTTAACCATTGCTTGTAAAATTCTATTCTTTCTTTCTACTCAGCCATTTTGTTAGGGGTAATAATTATAGAAAAATTATAAGAAATATCATTATCATCACAAATATTTTCAAACAAATTATTTTCAAATTCTTTACCATGGTCAGTTTTAATGAATGAAATTGTTAAACTTTTTTCATTTTGAATTTTCTTAACAAATTTCACAAATGACCTAAATTATTCATTACTACTAATTAAGAATAAACTCATGTCAACCTACTAAAATTATTTACAATGACAAATTCATAATGCAACTCTAGTAGGTCCAAACAAGCCTATATAAAGTTGTTCTAAGAGTCAATAAATAATTATTGATTTTTTTAATTTTAAAAGACCTTCTTATTTATTTTCCTATTTGACAAGCTCTAAAAATTATATCTTTCTAAAACTTCATGCTTGGAAGCCCATTTATAAGTTACTTGGAATTGAGATTTGATATTAGCTTCATGCTTACATATCTAAGACCCATGCATCTTCACTCATAGAAACTAATCGGTTTATATCAAGGTTAGAAAAATAATCTAGATTAATAATGTAAATATTTCATTTGTTTTTTCTTAAGAATACGATACCATTATCAATTATTTTTGAAACTATGCATGCATTTCCTTTAAAACCTACTTTGTAATCCTTATAACGTAATTGACTAACACTAAATACATTGTGCTTCAAACTATTAACTGAAAAAATATTATCAATCATAATATGGCTTGTTGATGTTTTTTAATAATAACTACAAGTGTTCATCACAGTTGTACATAGTTCAATTGAGTATAGATAAATCAAATAAGGACTATCTGATAATTACCTACTCTTCACAAAATTAATAAGTTAGATAAGTGATAATAACGATTGGATATGTAATTAAATAAAACGAGTCCTAAAACTAAATACTACCACAAGGTAACTATTAAGAAATACGCAATCTATGAAGTAGCTAAATTTAGGTGAGAATTCTCCTACAACTTTACAATATCCAATTTCACTTTAGTTTAATGAATTCTTCTAGATTCTTGGACCAGTAAGTGTTCATAACTTAGATTATATTCTCGCCCGAGACATGCAATCCCTATCCATAAGTTAA
The DNA here is from genome assembly GCA_028565735.1 of Pinacopodium congolense. NCBI lineage: Eukaryota > Viridiplantae > Streptophyta > Magnoliopsida > Malpighiales > Erythroxylaceae > Pinacopodium > Pinacopodium congolense. The sequence goes on along the minus strand of JAOXYD010183927.1, from coordinate 21,683 downwards.
TTAATTGAAATCTCTTTTAAATTATATCAATATAAGAATGCTTTTGTAAGCCATATGGCACCCAAAAGGAAGTTAAATTGTTCTATAAACTAAGTTAGTAACCTAAACCATCTAAATCAATTCCATCTATACGAAATCCATAAACCAATATTCAACCTATATGTTATAACAATTGTTGAACCAAAGAGGCTCTAATCAAGTGTTTTGATGATGACAAAACATGTTTGTTATTAAGGTTTGAGTTTTAATGTATAATTAAGATAGGTAAATGTTTAAAGTCCAAGAACATGTTTATGAAGGCTAAGGCAGAAGAGCTCAAGTATTGGATGATCAAGAGTGAAGAAAGTGCAAGAGCATGTTTATGGAGGGTAAAGTAGAAGAGCTCAAGCATTGGATGATCAATAGTGAATATCAAAATGTGATGAATTGTGCTAATGTATACTTCTTAACGATTTTAAATGAATTAAATTGCTAATTAAAGTTATTTATGTGTGATTGAATATAATTATAATTTTAATTCTGGTTTATGAAGTTTTTAAAAAATAGCTTTAAAGGTGTTTAAGAATGTAAAATTTTTATAATCAAGGCAAATCTTAGGTTTGTGTTAATTAAAATTTTTTGATGATTTAATAGCCTTGAATTATATGCTTTAAAACTTTTTGAAGTCTTGAGTAATGTTAGAAAAGTGTTTGGAAAGGTTTAGAATTAAATTGAGTATTGTTTCATATTTTTTTGAAGCTAAACACGGATTAGTAGGAGTTATACGATGGGTTAAAGGGTGTCGTATAACCCTTGTTTCCCAGCGAGCTATATAGCAGGCAAAAAGATGTCATATAGCTCTCCAAGAACTACTGTATAACCCCCTGTCATGTAATAACTAGTTTTCTCTTTCTGTTTTAACAGCTTTTCAGTCTTTAAATAGTTTCCTAAACATTTCTAAATATTCTTGATGCTTTAAAAACAACATTACAAGATTAAAATCTCTCAAACACTCAAATTGTCTTTATTTTTGAACTGTCTTCATCCTTCTTCGATTTTGTGTTTTAAATCAATTTCTAACGTTGTAAAATTATTGTCTTCAATTTGCTTAGATATAGATGACTTTCATTGAGCTTGTTTTTTAATTTTGAAGTGATTAATTTGTTTTTTTAAGCTCACAAAGCTTTGCTCACCAAAATTGTCTCTATTTTAAGTTAGCCTTTGTTTATCTCGATTTTCACTTTTAAAACCATTTTGGTGCAATAAATGTGTTGCTTTCAATTTATTTAAGTATCCAGGAGTATGATAGAGGTTTTTTTTTTTCAATTCTTAAGCTATCATATTGTTTGTTTAAGATCAAAATTTAAGGTTGCTCCAAAACTGTCCAGGTTTGACAGTTCTTACTTTTTTCTTGATTTATATCTTCTATTTGGTGCATTAAAATTAATTTTATTGTTACAAGCTATTCCTAAGTGATTGATTAAGATTCCAGTAGGTACATCATTTGGTTAGTTAAATTCATGTGTTTTATAGGCTAGACCATCTATCATGCATATTTTGACAAATTACATGTTTGAGTGTTTAATTTGATTTTTTGATGTTATAATCACATTTTTGTTACTTTAATTGAATTATTTATGATCTATTGAGGTGTAGGGAAGCTTTTCATAATTTTGGTTTGCCTCTTAAAGTTTCAGAATTGTGATTTGTGTTTATTCTTTGTTAATCCTTATGCTACTCTTTGCCATTAAAAAGATTGTTTATAGGTTGCTCTTGGTCTGTAGAAAATAAGATTTGAGTTATTGTGATTTTTAAATGTGAATTAGATTGATTTATGCCATATACGAGCATTAGAGATTGCATAAGGCATTTTCATTGCATTGGTTGCATTTAAGCCCTTTCGTGAATTGATTTTAATTAAGTTGTTGATAAGCTGTATAAACTTGAATTGAGGCTTTGATAGCCTAAGTTTGGGGTTTGCTTTGTTGTGAAAAAAAATTGTATATTTTGGTTATGTTTGGAAGGGTTACTTTTCACTTATTAGAACTTAAGATTATTGTGTGGGTTCCTTTTGACTCTTGTAAATAAGATTATTGGGTTACTCTTCACCCTTAAAAGAAGATTATAAAGGTTTCTTTAGACCTTGTAAACAAGATTGTTGTAAGGATTTCTCTTTACCTACTTAAAGTAAGATTAGTTTTTAGTGAATTTCTAACAAGTAGTTGGAGAGAAGATGTAGTCTATCTTTGAGGTAGGTGAATCTCTATAAATTTGTGTGTTCATCTCTTCCCTTATCTCTTTAAGTTTATGCTTATTGTGTTTTTTTATTATTGATTGGATTTGATTAATATTGTCATAAGCATAACATTCCTTGTAAGGTTAATTTTTTCAGAAATTGAATTTAGTTAAAATTGGCCTAAGGTGTTTAATTTGTTAATTTGGAAAGAAATTTTTTAAAACACCTAATTCATCCCTCCCCCCTTTTGGATGCCATAGGGCTTACAACAATGATTATATTAAATAAACCAAATTCAATAAACTATAAATCAATCATAATATGCATAATCTTAAAGAGGTAAGAGAAAGAAGGGTACACGAGGAATTTTATAGAGGTTCAGTTAACCAACTTTAGCCTACGTCCTCTCCTAACAACTTTTTTATTTGTTTCATTAACTTAAATCTTCCATAAGGTGTAAAAGAACCCTTAAAACTTCTTTTCACAAAAGGGGGTGAAAAGAAACCTAATTGTCTTACTTAAGGGTGAAGAGTAACCCAATATAATTTTCTTTCAAATAGATGAAGACGAATCCAAAACAAAATCTTTCTTTATAAATGGTGAAGGATAACCTTAAACAAAATCAATTTAATAAACTTTAATTCCAAACCAAGCAACTAAAATTAATCCCCAAAATTAAGCTATCTAATCTCAACTTAAAGATATATAAATCAACACACTAGCTTAATTAAAACTAATGTAAAAATGGCTTAAAACACAACTAATGAAATTCAATACTCAAACTTTCTTCAATCATCATTTAACTACATAAACAACTTAAATCTCATTCAAGCCTATTTCATCAAGATCATACCATGAACTTTACTCATCAATAATTCATCAAGATCATACCAAGACCTTTAACTAATCTTTTTCAATTCAAAGATGAGCCTATATAACAAGTCCCAACTTAATAAGATGAAAAATCAACTTTGAACCCAACAAATATGCCTTTAATGGTGTTTCACATGAAACTCATTAATCAAAGAGTTCTTATCCTTCCAAAGATGAAAAATATGAATGATAAAGCTCTTAAAAGCCTAATAAACAAGAAAATATTATATTGAAACCAATAAACCAAAATTGAATTTTAAAAGAAGAAGATTATACAATAAAATATGAGATCACTTAAAACTTGATGTTGGTCACTTTGTATGCTCAATAAACTCTCAAACTTGTATAACGATTGATCTAAAAGCAGTAAACCTCTTATTTATATTTTTTAAAAGCTCAAATGGTTATTGGTTGCATTTTCTAGCCATTAAAGACAAAAAAGATTCATTCTCAAATGTATAAAACTAGTTATTGCAGTTTTAGCTTAATCGATCGACTAATTGAGTATACCGATTGGTTAATGACTAGTTGACTGGTCTAATGTATTCGTCGACCAAGTGGCTTTAAAACGCACACTAGTCGATCTATAAAGGTATTTGATTAAACAATCTCCTTTAAAACTAGATTCCAGGTTTTGCTAAACCACAAATTCCATCCAAAACTCATTCAAACCAAATTCACTCGCTTCCAATTCAATTCAAATAAATTACAAAACATTCACTAAGTGAATTTGAAAACAAATATATGAAAATTGAGGTTAACAACATAAATTTCTTAATTTATGACCAATTTAGAAAATTTTGAAAAGATCTTAGTTCAATCCAATTCTAAAACAACCTATTCATAAAAAAAACCAATTCATATAAGTTTTAAAATATCTTATAAGTCATTTTAGACACAAATATATTTCAAATAACCTTATGCACAAAATGTCTTGGGTAGTGAAAGATTTTAATTCAAACAAACTTTCAAAACATTTATAAATCTTTCCAATGTTCCTAAACTTTATCAAAAATTCAAAAACCAATTTTCACATACAAATTTGACTCAATCAAATTCTGACACACTAAGTCAACTTTAATCTAGCTTAAACAAACTCAACAAAATTTGATGCATTAAGATGATTTCTTTTAAATCAATTCACATAAATTCCTCTTGATTATGCAACTTTAAACCAAAATGTAATTTGAGGGTAAAACCTATTATGCTAATGCAAAAAAAAAAAAATCTAAATGCAACACATATGAAAATGTTCATGTAAAAATGAGCCCTTTCAAACATTGATAAAGAATAAGGGAAATTTAAATACCAAAAATGCAAAACTAAAACTATTCAAACTTATTCTTCATTGTTTATTTCCTAATCAATACTTACTTCATGAAGTCATCATTTTCTTCATGAATTGACTTCCTCTTTGTGCTCCACCATGAGCTCTTGCATATTTGTCATTAATTTAACTTTCTATCACAACAAAACTAAACCGTTAGTAATAATTATGTTTTGTAATCATCAAAACTAATCATTGGAACTTTCTTTGGTTCCATAGCTTTAATTTACTTTATGAACCCTTTGGATAGGCTTTCCCTTAACCTAGAAAAACCTGTGGCTTTTCTCTTGATCAACTCATGCCTAAATCTCATCTCTCAAATCTCAATGTATGAGTCAATTATCGAATCTTCTACTTTCTCTCTTTTAATTTAATCAATATGCAAACATAGATAAATCACAAGAAAACTAGAAATTCCTTAAACTAAAGATGGATTAAAATGCATTACATCTTAGGCACCTTCTACCTAAATCTATGTCTCAGTTTATTAATAATTAAAAAAGGAATTTAACCAAAAAAACTATAAAGAAAACAAGAATAAGAACTTATTATCTTTGACTTTAGAATCTTTATAAAATTATTGTTAAAAACTATCTCTATCTTCATAAATGGAATCGATCTTAATAAAAAAATATTGTTGAAATGCCTTTACCTATGGTAGAATCTTTACCCATGTGTTTTTGCTTTATTCCTTCTCTACTCGCTACCTCTGAGATAGTCCTACCAAAAAAATCTCTTCTCTTTTCTTCATTTTCTTTTTAAGCCCTAGAATCTACCCTTTAATGTGCTATACATCCAATCTATGCTATGTGTTATTATGGAAATTATACCTTAAACACAAATTCTATATGGTAAGGTATGTATTATCATGTTCTAAAAATAGTATCAACATAGGGTTGTGTTTGCTACATAATGAGGAAAAAAATGTTGTGGTTGAACATAGGCCTAACATGGGAGCATGTTGGTGGTTTGTGCTGGGCCCCCTTATCCTATTCTTTCCAAAGTATCTCCAGTTTGCTTTAGTTCTTCCTAATTTTTGACTTCTTTTTCTTGAAGACACAAAAGTAAATTATGATGATAATACTTTAGAGTATTAAATCCTTCAAAATTTATCTAAATTACAAGTAAGAAGCTATAAAACTGATGCCAAAATTAATGCCTATTTGGCATACATTAAACTTTCCTACACTTAAGTAATGATTTGTCTTCAAGCAAGTCAATCTATTATTCAATCTCAAAAAATAAAATCTCAGGAAAATAACTAAACCAATCAAACATAGCCATTGAAATTCTCTATTAGTCATTCAATTCTAAAGGATCATTAAAATGTTATGCAAGTAACTACTCGCATTAATTCAGAAGTTTATTCAATTTACTTAACATATCTTTAGAACCTCAACTTAAATCACAAAACTCAGTCTTACATACAAAATGAACTTATATAAGCTAAATACTTCAACTTTTAGACACAATCACACATTTTACTTATTTCCAAACCTTAAATTTAAAATGGAACATTAAAGGCTTGTTTGAGAAGTCATTCGCCTTTTTATATCAATGAAAACACCTTGTTATTAATACCCCTAGTTGCCCAACTATGTCACTATCTTAAATAGATATAAGGACTAATCTTTAATTTTGACTTTGTGACTCTAGTACAAAGCCAATAGAGTGAAATTATTGTGCTTACTTGTTTAAAGATATTTTGTTTAAATGATGAAGATACTCAAAAGAAGCCATAATTACTTATGCATATGCTATTTACACATAGAATATCATCATTATCATCAAGTATTTATTCTTTAAATTCATAATGTAAATTGAATTCACTTGTTCATCAACACTTCTAGCTATTCACATGAATATTTTAAACCACCAAAATAATCAAATTCTTTATGGATTATCTTCAATAGTATGCTTTTAAAGAAAATAAATTTATAGAAAAATATCTTTCCACAGAAAAGTTATGATAAGATAGGCATATGCTTGAGAGAACATATGATATTTCTAAAGTCTCCCCTAACATTGTCCTCAATGTTTTTGACATGTAAGGCCATAATAAATATGCAAGTAGTTTAAAGAGGTAGTAGAAGGCTTAAACTTCCCTGGTTTTAAGTCATATAGTCTCCTCAAAATGGATTCCAATCTGATGAGTTATTATCAAAGAGCAAATGTGAAATTGAAGAAAGATCGACAAAAGTTAGTCAAAATAAATCCATAACATGAATAAAAAAATGTGTAAATTACATAATTTAGAATAATCAAACAGAATACAAAAGATAGAGAGATTAATGGACCTATAAGGAAGGGGATCAACATGTTAGGTGTGTGAGACATGGAGCTATGTTCATGAATAAACTTTGAGAATTTGTACAAAAAAATTAGAATAGGAACATGGTAGATACATGATGATGTGCTCTTGTTGTGTTCAAAACTTACACATTCTGTCTTTAATTCACACCTATACATCTTGTACACCTACCTAAAGGTGTGTTTGGTATAAGGTCGGTTGAAGAATGACATATTTTGTAACATTTTGATTCTATCCTCTAAGTGGATATGAGCTGGGACACAGTGGTGTGTGTATGAACACGATAACTGTTACAATATCTTGTTTGTCCTGTGTTTGCAATTAGCATTTTATGTATGTTTTAGTGAATCTACACAAGACAGATCATGGTACCATGTTGATGTTCATGCTAACATGAAAATTTGGTTTAAAAAAAACACATGCACTAACTCCAAACACTAAATTATGGAATTCAATAAGAATTTATCAAATTATAAGCAAGAAAACAACATGAAAATTAAAGAAATAAATAACTAGTACCCTAACCAACTAAAAATACTAACATTTTAAAGCTTTAAAAGGTAAAAAATTGTTGAGTTGCCTATCAATAAGCTCTTATTTTAGGTCATAAGCTTAACCCTCAATTGGCCACTCAATTTCCTACTAAATAAGGCCTTATTTGATGCCTGCTCACCTTAAAGGCTTTGATCTTCTCACTTTAGACTTCAACAACTCCATAAGGAAAAACTTATTGCATCCAGAATGGTCCATAATACTTTGACTTCGTCTTATCTTAAAAGAATTTCAATCAAGATTTAGAGTACATTACCCAATCTCCTTTCTTAAACTCTTTATAGAGGATCTTTCTATGGTGCCAACCTTCAGTTCCAACCTTGTTAACCTTAAATACCTCCTTTTAGACCACCATATTATGAACCAATACCTTAAGTGGAATATTCTCTCTACTCTTGTAAGGGGTGATCTCTTATTAAGCCTTTTTTTTTATAGATCATCTAACTCATGCTTAACTATCTGTCTTGTCATAACTTGGTCAATTTTTTCAATCCTACAACAAGAGTCTCTAAAAGACGAATATTTCACAACATCATGTAAATTAAACTCAACTTTTTCATCACCAACACTCAGAGAAAGCTTTCAATTTTTCACATCATTGATTGGTGTAAATATGGCTAGGAAAGGCCTTCTAAAAATGATGGGAACTTAAGCATATTCCTCCATTTTTAAAACAATAAAATCTATATGATTGAAAAATTTATCAACCTTGATAGGAACATCCTCCAATACACTTGTCGAGGAGTGATTTGCTAACCATAAGTGATAATGATGGTTTTTAAGTTTCCTTATTTAAGTTTCACGCAAATAGATAAAGCCATAAGAATCATATTAGGCCCTAAATCATATAAAGCACGATTGAAATTTATATCATCAATAGCACAAGGTATGAAAAAACTATTGGGATCCTTAAGCATATAAGGTATCTTGTTTGGAATTATTGCACTACATTCCCACTATCAAGACCACATTTTTATAATCATCAAGATCCAATTGCTAGATGATCTCTCCTTTAAAAAATTTTCCTAAGAAGGAATTTATTTCAAGTTATCTTTAAAGGGGATATTAATGTATAACTTCTTAAGAACATTCAAAAACTTCCTGAATTGCTTATCTAGTTTTATTTTAAAGATTCTTTAGGGAAAAGGTATAGGGGCTTATAGGACATAGGGTAAATTTATTTGGACTATTTATTTTCTTTTCCTTTATGCTTTTTAGTATCCTTCACCTCATATGATCTCTTTTTCTCCCTATGCTCTCCCTCTTTCATTTCCCTTATCCTAAGGTTGTCTAATTACTTACCATCTTTTAAGAAGCCTAGTAATGCTATTTAGAATCCTCAAGTTTTCCAAGCAATGTACCAGATGGTCTAATAGTAGTAAAAACATACTAAATAATTTGATATTTGAGCATCTTGGCATAGGTGGTAACTGAATCTATCTTAGAATGGAACTTCCTTATCTCCTCCTCAAATTCTTCATTTTTTTTTTACCTGGGTAGTAAGGAAGACCTTTAAAAGATATTCTACGTTAGAATTTGGGGGAAGAGGGATAGATCTTCTGGGTTGGAAACCAAGTGGCTATCTTGTGTTCCTAGGTGATGGATTAAACTTGTTTCCATTGGAGAAATTAGGATGGTTGCACTAACCGGGATTATAAAAACTTGTTTCCATAGGAGAGATTAGGATGGATATACCAACAAAGATTATAAGCGTTAAAAATTTGGGTCATTCATCTAGTAGGGATTATTGATGAAGCTAATCTATTCTATGAATTGTTTATGTGTAAATTGATTCCTTAATTAGAAATCTACATCTAAATAATTTAGGGATCCAAAAATATTGCAAACAATTTTAGAAGTAGTATTAGAATTAACATTCATATGATCAAATTTTTAGGATGGAGGATCTACCTTTACAGTTAGAAGATTTAAAATGTCAAGTTCATACTTACATAGGGCTCTCTTAGGAGAAGACCTCTCACTTGGCTATTGATAATGGTTTTGATTCATATCTTCGACAAGTGAGTACTATTCATCCATTTTCTTATTCGTTAAGGCTATGCCAGTAATAATATGCACTAAGATCTTAGAGATAAAAGTCATCCCATTACAGAAGGTTTAAATAATCAACCACTTCTTTAATCCGTGATGTGGATAAGACCTCAACAATTATTTGTACCTCTCCTAAGCTCCATATAGTATTTAACCTTCCCATTAGGCAAAGGTAGTTATCTAATTTGTGGCATAAATAGTTTGACCTAGAGAAAAATACTTAACCAAGAATGTATGGGAAAGTTGATCTAATATAGTTATGAAACTAGCTGGTAAGTTCTATAACCATGCTCTAATTCTATCCCTTAAAGAGAAAGAGAATAATCTAAGCTTGATGGCATTAAGAGGAACATCATTAAACTTCATTGTATTGTAGTACTCTAAGAACATTGATAGATGCAAGATAAGGCCTTCAATTTCTGAACCACCAAATTGGTTTTACTACACCATAGACAATAAGGAAGGCATTATCTTGAACTTAACAACTTCGATGTTAGGCCTCACAATTCCCAAACTGATGCACTAGGCGGTTAGTATGATAAAATCTTTTAAGGACCTCATGTTCTTTATAGCCATCTTTTCTCTTTTTATTTCTATCTTCCTTTGGAGTAAACTTCTTAAATGTAACATCCTCTCAATATTAGAGTCTAGTTTAAGAAGGTTTTTTATATTGTAGAAATTATGTGTACAAGACAAGGTCCACAAAAGAGACAGAATCAATAAAATTTAGTAAATAAATAATAAAAATAAAAAATAAACTAGAAAACAAAAGTTCTAGTTTAGTCAGTTTTAAATTATGTAAATATTATCGCCAAAGCTTCGTAATGATGTCAAAAACTTAATCTAATAATAACTATAAAGACACAGTGTTGTAGCTAGATCAAGTGAGTATAGGTCGATCATATGAGGACTATCTGATAACTACCCAGTCCTCACAAACTTAATAAGTTATATTAGGTATAATAATGATTGGATGGAAACTAAATAAAATAAGTACTAAAATTAAATAATAACACGAGGAAACAATCAAGAAATACATAATTAATGAAGTAGTGACATTTAGGTAAGAATTGTCCTAGGAATTTACTACATCTAATTTCACCTTAATTTAATAAATTCTTCTAGATTATTAGACGAGTAGGATTTCCTAGATTATATTCTCTCTCAAGACATACAATCCATATCCGTAGGTTGATTAACCAAAATCTCTTTCAAATCAATTCAGCCTAAAAATTCTTTAATTCACTTTGTGAACCCTCTTGATAGGTTTTATCCTAACCTAAAAGAGCTCGTGACTTTTCTGTCAACTAACTCACATATCCCTTTACCCATATTGTGATCTAAATACATATCTCATCTTTTAAATCTCAATGCATGAATCAATTATCAAATCTTTCACTTTTGCCCCTTTAATTCGATCAATATGTAAACATAGATTAATCATAAGAAAACTAAAAATTCATTAAACTAAAGATGAATTAAAATGCATTACATCCTAGGTTCCTTTTATCTAAATCATATATCAATTTAGTTTATAATTAAACAAAAGAATTCAACACAAAAACTATAGAAAAAATAAAAATAAGAACTCATTATCCTTGACTCTTAAATCTGTACAGAATTCTTGTTGAAAGTAGTCTCTATCTTTACAGATGGAATTGATCTCATTTGAAATTATTATGAAGTTGCTTTCAAATTTGACTCACAAATGCATTTGCTTTATTCCTTCTCTGCTTGCCACCTCTATAATAATCCTGCAAAAAAAGCACTCTTTTCTTTTCTTCATTTGCTTTTTAAGCCTTAGAATTTACCCATTTGATAAGCTACACAACTCTCAAACACAACAACATGTCATGGCCATGTTACACATCATATTTTTCTAAAAATTATACGTTTAATACAAGTTTTACATAGGAGGGAGTTCAGTACCATGTTCTAAACACGATATCACATGGGGGCATGTTTACTGTCAAGGAGGACAAAAGTGTCATGATCGTACACAACTTTAATATGGCAGCTAATAGGGGAAGTTTATAATATGTTTTTACGCCTATGTATCCATGAATTAGTCCTACTTATGTATTATTTTGATTAATTACAAGTTCATGTCCATTTAAAGGGTCAAGTGTAGAAAAGGAAAAATTTTAACATAAGTAGAAGAACGACAGAGACCCACAATGGTGATCTATTTGATTTATATTATAACTTAATAAATGAATTAGTTTCACTGTGCGTAACTGTTATAGCATGAATTGAAAATAGAATATAAATAGTGGTTCAAAATGGTGCCATTATTCCCTAAATTTAAAGGTACTATGCTCTTAAATGGCATTATTTAAAGAGGAACTTTAAAGGGAAATTATACAAAAATATCCTTAAAGATTTTTTAGGATTTTCAAACCTTAGTAGCCATCTAAAAAAGCTATAAAAAGGAAGCTAAAGAATAGAAGAGGAATAAGGAGAGATGTGAGTGTTAAAGAAAAATTCCAAGTAGAGTAGTAAAGTTTTTAGACTTTGTTTTTTATTTTTATTATTTTTTGTTCTTTCTTTATATTGAGTTAGCAATTCAGATTTCACAAGAGCATTCAAAATGGATTGAGGAGTAAAGATTACAACTGCGATATACCAATTTTGGTTGTATTCCTTTTAACTATTTCTTTCTTCTTTTGTATTGACTCTTTACTTTTCACTAATGAATACAAGTTTTACGTTTCTATTTTTGTTTTTATTGTTTAGTATGTGTGGTTAATTTGCTTTAGGTAGTGTTGGTAAATTAAATGGGTTATGATTGCATGATTGAAAGATTTTATCTAGTTAAGCACTTAACTTAACCTATCTTAAACTAATCACTTAAGTTAGATTATTAGATAATTAAGGGACATATGACCATTGACATTTAATTATTGGAAAATTCATTAGGTTACATGATTGAATTTAAAAGTGGAAAAAGCGCTAAAGTCTTTTGTGATGGTTCAGATCTCAAAACCTTAGGTTTAAATTTCTTGAATTGCATGCCTTTTATTTCAATTTGTTTATAGATAAAGCAAATAAGTTGAGTTTAGAATAAAAATGACCATTTATAGCATCTCATTTAAGTGAAGAGTACCTTAAATCTATCTAATACTTAATTTTATTAGTTTGATTAATCTATTGAAAAATGCAGCCTTAGATTATCATTAGTGAAACTTTTGTTTATTTCTTTTAGTTCCTTTTTAATTTTGATACTTAGTTAATTAGAGTTGTATATAATTAAATATTGATTTACCTAGTATTTATAATTAGGTTACTATAGAGACAAAACTTGATATTCACCACTTTTGTACTATATGTTGATAGGGTATGCTTGCCTCTAATTAACCATGAATTGGATTACATTAGAGTTAAAATAAAGTTAGACCACAACAAGTTTTTGGTGCTATTACGAGGGATTCATCTTAGTAATATTAGTGGATATATTAGTGTTGGTTATTTTAAACATTTTTGTTTTTCTTTTATTCTATTTTATTTTAGTACTAGTTTATACATTTAGCTGTCTTTTGTGACCACAAGTAGTGAACAAAATAACGTGGCAAGATAATCAATTGCAAGATTACCAGTGGCATGATAACCAAGGAGCTTTAAGTTAGGATTGGAGGGATAGTTGGATGGCTTACAATAATAATTAGGACAACGACTATAACTTAAATTGAAGGGATCATTCAGACTACTTATGGATTGATCAAACTTATTTCAAGTCACCTAGCAAGAAGAGGATTCGAGAATAGAATATATTAAAGTATGAGGCTTAGCATTGAGGTATAAAGGCTCGACTCCAAAGCATTGACACAAATCAAAGTAATCTAATCTCTTCCATCCATAACTTAGTGACATAGATTGGGTAACTAATCAAATTAATTAAAATAATAGCAAATAATTATACCTAACATTACAGAAGTGAACCCAAAGGAGCAAGAAAAATATAATAATAAGTGGGGAGGAGCTGACAAGTAAGTTGGATAAGACAAAGGAAAAGCCTATTAATGCCGAAGCCAAATATATTAAGGAAGGAAAGGAAGTATAGATGTTCTTTAAAGTGGTTGATACTATAGCTTCTAATAAGGTTACATTTTTACAAGTTTTCATATATGATTTAATTTGATTTCACTTTTATTTTAATGTCAAAAAGCCCAAATTAAGTTCACTATCATTTGACATACAAGCTAAAGTGATGCATTACAGGCAAAAAGATCAAGTTATGATTTAGAAAAGACCAGATAAAGGGATCAATTATTGGGAGTTCAATGGTAGGTATTAATGACGTTGTTGAACTCCTCAGAATTTGTTGTTAGTAATCACATATCCAATACTTTAATTGGGGCCATGTACGGTGCCTTCGATGTCTCATTAAGGTCGTTAATTATTTGAAAAAACATTGTTTTACTCTAAATCTAAGGGCAAGTAAAACCTTTCACCTCCAAAATGATATAAACTTAATTGGAGGAGTATTTAAGGGAAAGGAAGGTCCTTTTCGTTAGTTCTTTGGCTCCCATTTAGGCCATCTTTTGTTTTCCTTTTTCTTTGTCCTATATTTAAAGGGTTTTCTCTAGTTCTTTCAATCCAATCTTAAGATTTTTCTTATTAATTATGTTTTATATGTGGAACACTAGTTCCCTTTAATGTTTTGAAGTTTTTTTCTTATTTTCATTTTAAGTTTTATGTCTTTCGTTTAGGTTTGTTTAAATACTTGCTAAATCTTTTGAATATTGTTAGTTAAATATTGAATCTTTACTTTCCAACTATTTTATCTTGTTTTCTTTATTACATTTGACTTTCTATTTTAGTTTATTTTATTATTCTAGGCTAGTTTTCTCGTAGGTTTGAAGATATTAAAGGGGTTTATGGATTATAATTGTGAGGTTTGAATTGGATCTTGAATGGGTATTGTGTTTTATGCTAAGGTTGAGATCGAATTCTAGTTAAATGCCAAGAATTTTGGATTATGTGTAAGATTGACCACCATATTTGTAATTCTAGTTCAAAAACTAGGTATACGCTTATAATCTATAATTTTCACTAATTAATAGCATAAGTAACAATAGGTTAATTTATTTTATAAATGAAATTTAATCAACTTATTCTAGCATTTTAACTCTTTAAGTTACATAATTTGTGGGTGTGAGATTATTACTTAAGTTAGCTATTCGCTAGTGTTTAATGCTATTGTTCCACTAAATTTAAAGAGGCTCTAGGTTGTCGTATAATTAGGATTAAATTTACGATCATATCAGATTTATCTAAAATTGGAGGAACAAAGGATAAAGGTCATATTTTAGTTTGTAAGATAACATCTTAGGCATAATAGAATCTATATGTTTTCGGTGATTAATTGTAATTCTTACATTTTAAAAATATCTTTTGCCCAGTTTTTCCTTATTGTTATCTGCTTTTTGTTATTCTACATTCTTGTTCGTTCGTGTTAACTTTGTTAGTTAAAATTTTTTATTTACTTTTTCTTTCATAAAACCAAGGTTTTCCTTTAATTTTTATTTTTATTTGTGCAACATTAGAAATAACATCAAAATATGATTTCTCTATGGGATCGACCCTGAATTTATCCTATTGCATGGTTAGGGAAGTTATTATTTGGTGGCTTATAACAGACTAACCAGTTTCTAATGGCTAGCAAGGAGTTATGTATCATAATTTTTGCAACAATGCTGCACACAAGGTAAAGTAGATGAGCGAAGAAGTACAACAATAGGTAAGTTGGGCAATGAGGTCATGACAAGTTATCTTAAATATGAAGAGACAGGTCAAAGCTATAAATTCAGGAAGAGAATAATAATTTTCTAATGATAAGGTCCAAATAAAAGACCTTTAAAAATATTTATTAAAAGGGAACCCATATATAGAGGTTTGAAGTAGTGTAGGATTTCAATTTATATTAGTTTCGATTCAGTCATTTTTTTTCATTTTCTTTAAGTTGCTAATCTTGTTTTTATAGTTGGATCATATCTTTTTATAGTTTTTTGTTAGCATGGATGGTTTTGAAGGACAATCAACAGATAATTTTAGGGGAGTTTCTTTTTCCATTCTCTTTCCTTTATTATTTATATATGTTATCTAAACATCAAGGACTGCGTTTAATTTAAGTGTAAGGGAAGGGAATAGATATTTCTGCTTACATGCCCTTTAATTGTTATAAGTTTGAAAGTAATTATTTTAAATATCTTATTTAGAATAATTTTAATAGTTAATTGATTGTTAATTGGTTTACTATAAGGTAGCCAATATAGTTGACATAGTTAGTATTCAATAGCTTTTGATTGGCTTCTATATTTTCTTTTTTTATGTAATTTACATATGCTTAATGACCCTTATATCCATTGTTAGGCTTCTAAGAAAATTCTATTTGTATTTTAAAGAAAATTTGGAATGGGATATTTAGTTAAATTTGATTTTTAGATCCATATTTTGTTAAATTTTGAAAGTGCTGTTAGATGAACCTACAGATCAAGATAGGAAGAATTGAATTAGCTTTATTAATTGGTCAAGTCTAGTGTGGTTCCCAAAAGGCTTCCCAAACCATCATTTACCTTATGGTTATCGATCCTTAATAAGCTGTCCATACAAGAGAGATATAGTGGTGTTAAAGGGCAATTGGAATGTGCTTCTTATATAAAGAAAATGCAGAAACTTGGGACCACGTGATTTTCAAATGCCCTTCCACGAAGGTGCTATAAAAGGAGGTTTAGAAGCTTTACAACATTTACACTGACCAGGATGACTAAAAATAGTGTAATGCATAGTGTAACTAGAATAAGCTAGCACAAGTTTGCCTCAAGTTCAATTGAATAGAGCAAAGTGATTCTACTACATACTCATATAAATAACATGGGTTGCTCTTCATCCTTGTTTGAGAATTAGAGGTTAAAGCACAGCTAAAACTATCTATAGTGAGGCTTCATGTTACTAATGTATAGTTAAATTGTCTAGGCTTATATAATATTAGTACGATAGGTCTTCTCTATGTGTTTGTAATGGATTCGGGATTCCTCGTTATAGCTTATAAGGTCGTTGTTGAAGGGACATTGTATCACATCATATGTGTTTACTTCTTATTAATTTATTCATTTATTTTTAAAAAGAATTAAAAAAATTTGCATTGAAAATAATTTTTAAAATATAAGTTAAACATAAATGGTAAGATGGAGTATAAAATGCTCTTGTTAGGACAAGATAGAGCATAAAGCGTATTTATCCAGGTTAATTATTAGGTTAAAAATTTTGATAAAGCAAATATTGAGCTTAAAACGCACTTACCAAATTACCTTTAAACAAGTTTGTATAATGATTCATGTAGAGTTAATTGGATATTTGATGTTATGTATAAAGGATTATTATTTTTGTTTATGTGAATGTGTATGTTGATTCGTTTCATAGCTATAATTGAGTTAAGAAATATTAGCTATGTTTAGTTTCTTTGAATTGAATTTTAGTATAATTAACTTTTTACTATTTTTAAAATTATTTTAAGGTAATATCTAAGTAGTTTCTTAAGGACAAGCAACAGTTTAAGTGTAGAGGTATTGATAGGGGTAGTTTATATTGGAATTATATTATTTTATAATATGTTTTTACCCTTATTTATTCGTGAATTTGTCCTATTTGTGTGTTATTATAATTAAATTGCAAGCTCATGTCCATTTGAAGGGTCAAATGTAGAAAAGAATAAATTTCAATACAAAAAGCAGAAAAAATAGTGGCCCATAGCAATGTCGTTATGCTCACTACATAACCATTATAACTCGAATTGAGAATATAAGATAAATGGTGTTCTAAAGTGGTGTCATTGTTCCTTGAATCTAATGGCAGCTATGCTCCTAAATGGTGTGAATTAAAGAGAAAATTTTAAGGGAAAATAGAAAAAAAATCCCTAGATATCTTTTAGGGTTTCAAACATAATATCCAACCAAAAATATATGAAAAAAAAGCCAAAGAAGAGAGGAGGAATAGGGAGAGATGTGATGGCCAGAGAAAAAGTCTATGTAGAGTAGTTAGGTTTTAGGTTTAGGTTTTTATTTCTTTTATTCTTTTTTACATTAACTTAGGTATTTAGAGTTTGCAAGAGTGTTCAAAATGGATTAAGGAGTAAAGAATAGAATTACGATGGACCAATTTCGATTGCATTTTTTAACTTTTTCTTTCTTTTTTTGGATCAACTCTTTACTTTTCACCAATGAATATGAATTTTATGTTTTTATACTTGTTTTTATTGTTAAATATGTGTGCTTAAATTGATTTAGCTAGGGTTGGTAAATTAAATAGGTTATGATTACATGAATGGAAGAATTTTATCTAATTAGGTATTTAACTTAATATGTCTTAGACTAATCACCGAAGTTATATTATTAGATAATTAAAGTATCTTGACCATTGGCATTTAATTATTAGAAAGTTAACTAGGTAACATGATTGAATTTAGAAGTAGTCCAAGATCTAAAGTCTTTTGTAAAGGTTTTACATTTTAAGACCTCAGGTTCAAGTTTCTTGAACTTCATTTCTTTTTGTTGGCCTTGGTTTAAATGTGTTTTCATATAAATTTAATCCAATTTTAAGGTACATTGCTTCCAATTTGATGTTAAAGGGCTTAATTATGTTTATAAATATTGTACAATATAGATGGAAGTCAATTCTCTAAGAAAATATGAGATTATGTAGCGAAAAGTTTGAAATCAGAACTAAAACAACGACCTCATGTAGGCCACCATCGTACTCTTCAGACCACCACTTTACTCTTGAAGATAGGAACTTAAACAACGTTTTTATAACCTGTCGTAGTACTCCTTTTAAGCGTCGTTTTGGTAGCTGTCAAGATATTACCAGTTGCAACTTACTCCCCACTTGTTATAACTTACTCCAACTTGTTCCTACTTATAGCTAACATATATAAGAAGCTCCATAATCTATTTTTGAGAAGTTAGGACGGATTTGAGAGGAGAATTTAGATCAAACATCATATTCTCTTCTTCTTTCCTATTTTTTTAGGTTTTTCTTTCATTTTCTTTTCTTGCCTTTGTATATTGTAATTTCAGGTTGTTTTGAGGATTTAAGGGACTTTATAGATATTTTAAGAGGTTGTCTATCAGTTTGTATCATAATTTGGTGCTTCCTAAATATTAAATCTCTTGTTTTATACTCTCTTTGTTCATATATATGCAAGAACATGGGTTGCCTTTATTTAATTATAATTTTCTTATTTATTTATAATGTCTTGAGCTAAATTCTAACTAAGGACAGGTTCTTGAATGTCTTAAGTGAGTTTATAACTCATGATTGGATGATTATCTTTTTTTATTTGAGATCATAATGCTTATTTTAAGTTGGTCACTTAGAATATGATGTAGGATGGTTAAAAATTCAGTAAACAACATGGTTTAATTCAAGGATTTGAGAAATCTACCTTAGTTATCATGAGAACATTAATCTTGAATATGGTTTTTAGGATTATAACTTTCCAAACTTTAAGCCTACTTTTTAGACTTGTGAGTGGACCAAACCATGAAATAAAAATGTTAAAGAAAAGGTAATGACTTAACCATAGCTTTTTCTTGATTTAGTGAAGGCTTATATTAGAAATTCTGATGAGATTGAAATTTATTAAATTTAATATGCTTTTTAAGATCATTTCAATCTTATTTTATTGTTTAAATATTTAATTTATGTTATATTTTATTTAATGACACATGTATTTCTTTAACACAGATTTTAAGCTAAAGTGTGATGAAATTAAAGCAATTTAAGTAAAAGTTAAAGATTGTATCAATTAAAAAAAAAGAAAACAGAAAAAAAATATATTTAAACTCGTCGTTTTGCTTAAAGCAAAACGACAAGCCTAAATCCAAAGCAGTGCATTCGGACAACACGGGCCTAAAACAAAAAGCAGCTGAAAATAATTGGGGATATATGCACGACTCCCTAGGGCTGTCAAGGGGAGGTATAAAAGGCAGAAAACAATAAAACAGAGAAGGGAGAGCAGTGCTTGGGCGGCTGCAGCTGCAGTCGCGTGAGAATTGGTGGGCAGCTGTCTTGTGCTTTGCTTTTGGGTGTTTGGCGGCAGTCTGGCGTGAAGGTGTGCTGCGTCTTGGTGACTGGCGGCTGAGTGAGGCTGCTGTCCGAAGTGCTGTGGCGTGGAACAGCTGTTGGCGTGGGCGAGTGCTGCATGGCTGGAGTCTTCGGAGCTGCTGAAGCTTGGGAGACGTACCAGAATACAAGGGAGAGCTATCTTGACGTTGACTCTTGCGGCTTGTGCTGGAGAATGGGACGTGTGGCGCACCTGACGCACCAGACCTGCATTGGACTGACGCTGAAGCTGCATTCGATAAATTGATTTTCATTTAGTAACTGTTTACTATAGTTTTTGTTTACAAGTTTTAATTATTTTGGTTATTGACCGAATCTGTTTATTAATGTTTTGATTTGCTTTTATATTATTTTATTTTATTATTAATTTCTGAATTGTTTTATTAGTTAATTAGCTGAATATTATGGTTTATTTCTAAATTTATTGTTTTAGTCCTTTTTATATTATAACATTTGTTTATTTATGTTATTAGTTTTTGTCTCTAGCAAATTTAAATTAAATTCCTTTTCATATTCTTATTTTAATTGTGTTTTTTGTCTTAATTATAACTTAGGTTTTCATTTATTTATTTTCTGTTTTTATTTAATTTATAATTATTAGAATTTTTAGTTAGAGAATTAGTTTAAGTTTTGCTTAATTAGATTTTAGTTAATTAAATAATAGTTTAAGTTATGTGCGTTTGCATTAATTTAAAAGTTAATTTGTGTTTAGTTTAAATTCTGAAATTTTTATTTAAAGTGTTAGATTATGTTTCAATAATTAATTAATATTTTAGTTAACTTAGGTTTACATTAGTTTAAGTGTTTAATTGTGTTTTCCTTTAAGTGGTTGCAATTTTCCTGATTTTGTTTTAATTATTTAAGTATGATTTATATTCATTTTATCTTTGTTTTATGTAACTTAACCATGAGTGGCTAGTTCCTCTAGGGGTTTGGAGATGTTAAAGGGATGAAAGGATGAAATTTGTGAGAATATAATTGAGCTTATTCGAGATTGGTATCTTTGGTTTTAGCTTGATTTGAGATTATAGTAGAATGCCAAGAATTAGGAATTGTTTTTAGACTTGATCACCCTATAGGTAATTCCCTAATTTGAAAGTTAAGGTAGAACATGTGATATGTAATCGTCCTTGGTAATACCCAAATTAGCAATAGGTTGGTTGAATTTGTTAGGATACTTAATCAATTTGAACTCGCATGGACCTACGCCTAGCCAAGCCACCTGGACCAACCCATATGGACCTAGCTATCTACTGGATTGAAGCATGGACTGAGACAAGTTGCTGTTGTCATGGACCTATCCAACAAGTGGAGGAGTTGGCTGAAGTTGGAAATTAATAAAAGATGACATCAGCCCCAGACAGTAGTGAGACATAAAAGGGGATTCAAACTTCAAATAGACAAAAAAGGGAGACAAGCACCAGGGAAGCAGTGACAAAACCCAAAAAAACAACTAGCAAAAGAAGACAACAACCCTAGACAGCAGCAAGACACAGAAGGGGATTCAGAAATTAAATAAATAGAAAAGGGAGACAAGCAAAGAGGAAGAAACGGAAAAAAACAACCAAAAAAATTAATTATTTCAGAGCCAGACAAAAAAGAATTTGGCTGAAAGAAAGGAGAGCTCCACCTCCAAGCTTTTTCCACACACACCAAAACTTCAAGAATTCTTTCAAACCCCATTATTTTTTTGCAGATTTATTTTATATTTATTTGATTTATTTTATTATGTTTTATATTTTGGAAGATATGGATATGATTTAACTTGTTTTTATTATGAGTGGTTAAAATATTTTTAGGATTTGGTATCCGAATTATTTGGGAACCTTTCGTTGTCGACTTAATTTCACTGACATTTGTGTTGTTTATTGAGCTTAAATCCTATAACAAATCGAGAGAGTGAGTTAGGTAATTTTTTTTAGATGTACGACTAGAGTTGGAATTTAATAGACTTCTAGACAATAAGGTATTAATTTATTAGGAAGAGATTTTGATAAATTGATATACTGCCTATGGGATAGATTCATATCTAGTTGAATGTTTAGGAAAGACTTTACATATGGATAGATCCCAAAGTTGATCCTAGATTATTTAACTAGTGACATTTAGTTGCAACATGAGAGAGAACATCTAAAATATTAGGAAATCCGATGCCAAATATAAATTAGATCAATTAAACCAAAGGAGAACAAATAGGGATAACAACAAGTCCTATTCTTGAATCTTGATTT
>JAOXYD010183819.1:0-23455 GCA_028565735.1 Pinacopodium congolense | reverse complement strand
AAAGTGAAATGTTTGAATGCATGAGTTACATGAAATTGATCACCATGTGAAATATGTTTATAGTGTTCCATAATTGCTATAGTTGAATTGTTTACATGAAAATGCAATGCTCCTATGCTTCTTTTGATATTGTAATATTGAGATGACTTGCTTTTCTATGTAGTATGATTGTAGTAAGCAATCCATGCAAAATATCGTTGCTTTTTATTATTTCCCCACTAAGTGAAAGCTTAGCACAGTGCATTTGCCTCGTGTAGGTACCAGTAAAGGTGATGAGGGCAAGGGACCAGCACTGTAGTAAAGGCCAAATCTCTTGTTTTTCTGTATTTTTGTACTTACTTATAATTGGGATATATTTTTTATTTTCTTTTTGGTGCATCCCAATTGTATTCAAATGTTCAACTTTTGTTTTTGTAAATTGATAGCGATGGTGAATGTGAAATGAAAGAATGCTTTATGATTCAATTAGCTATTATGCATGTGTTATTAGATTTCGCTGCGCAGTTGCATATGAAATGAATATGCATGTTTAACAACTTGGTAAACGCTTCTGCAATTGGTTATTAAAATTGATAAAGATCGTGTGAGTTCGAGAATTGAGTGAGTAACGCCTTGGCATTCCTTCCAGGGGATATTAGGGCGTTACATTATTTACCTCAATTCATCCATCCATTTGAGGGTATGCAATAGTAGAAAATAAAAATGTAGTGCCTAATTTACTCAACAAAGTGCGCTAAAAATGACGTAATAATTTAACATCTATATCACTTATAATTGTTCTAGCCAAACCATGCAAATGCCTATATCCTTAAAGATCAAATTAGTAATGTATATGGCATTGCTTGTTTTAGAACATCTAATAAAATTTTCCATCTTACTAAATCTATCAACAATAACAAATATGTTGTCTTTACCACCATGAGAGATAGGTAAACCTAATAAAAATTTCATAGATATGTCAATCCAAGTTCAATAGGTGTACGTAAAGGAGTATACCAACTATGAAGCATTAATTTTGACTTAGCTTTTTCATAGGTGATGCATTTATCACATCCAGATTGCACATCATGTTTCATGCTAGGCCAATAAAAATGTTCATGTAATATATCTAAGGTATTTTTAATAATAAAACGTCCTATTAACCCACTTTTGTGCATCTCCCTAACAAGTAAGTAACGACAGAACATTTAGGCTAACAAAAATATATCTTTCTTAAACAAAAATCTACCATGCCTAAAAAAATCACCATATGCACACTTAAAACATGTAAACCACACTTGTCTAAAATTAGCATCACTATCATACAAGTTTTTAATTAAGTTCAACTTAAGAAATTTAGTTTGTAAAGAAGATAATAATGTAAATCTTATAGCTAATGTATCAATCACAGCATTTTCCTGTCCTTTCTTTTATTTGATATAAGGAAATGTTTTAATGAACTCTAACTACTTGGCATATCATTTGTATAACTTACCTAAGGACTTCAAAAACTTCAATCTCTCATGATCTAAATAAATAGTGAACTTCTTTATCCATAAGTAGTGTTACCATATTTATAGATTCCATTTCATTATTAATGAGTAATTTATATGAGATTTAAGGCATGATATATAGTATTTTACATATTAAATACACAAATTCATACTATTCATGAACCTTTTTTATTAAGTTTCATGTTTATGATAGTTTTAGAGCTTATGGATTGAAAATGGAGCAAAAGGATGCAATATAGTGACATCAATGGTGGTTTGCTATGCTTATCAATGACGCCATTAATTCTTGTTAATCGTCGTTAAAGCCTAATTCTTGTTAATCGTCGTTAAAGCCTAATTCTAGGAGTATAATCGTCGTTAAACAGTGTCATTGATCAGTTTATGAACTGCCATTTTACTCATTATTACATGTCATTTTTGCTATTTTTGAACTATAAATTAAACAAAACACCTATGGACGTCTTCCAAACCCTAACAGCCACTTAGTTTATGTTTTTGGTTCTTTTTATTATCTTTTTACATTGGGTAAGTGGATTAAAGTTCTTAAATGCCTTCAAAGTGGATTAAAGAGTAGGATTTCAATAGAAAGGATCAATTTCGATTGTATTCCTTTATCTTTTTTTCTTATCTTTTATTAACTCATCTTTATCATGGATATATGTTTTTGCGCCGTATTATTGTTTCCATTGTCAAATTTTTGTGCTTAATTTACTATAATTGGGGTTAGGATTAAATGGCTAATGCATGTTTGGAAAATTTTTATCTAATTAAAGGGTTTTATTTAATCTTACTTATAATGCCCATCTTAGTGGGATTATTAGGTAATTAAGGGATCTATGACTATTGGCTTTTAAATATTAAAAGATTAATTAAGTAACATGATTAAAATTAGATGTAGACCAAATTCCAAGGTCCTTTGTAAGAGTTCTTAGATCTAACAAACTTAGATTTAAGCTTCTTGAAATTAATGCCTTTTGTTCTTAATTTGTTTGTGGACCAAATAACTAAATTAAGTTTATAGGAGAAAAGATATATCCATGACCATTGGTTGTATCTTTTTTTGTGATGAATGCCCCAAATCTACTAACGATTTGTTTCTTTGTTTAGTAGCCCATTGAATTCTGAAATCCTAATTAGATTATCATTTGTTATACTCTTAATTTATTAGCTCATGTTTTGGTTAAATGTTATTTCTTTTTATTTTAGTTAGTTCCTTTTCAATTTTATCTCTAAAGTAATTTAAAGTCATCGAAATAATTAAACACTAACTAACTTAGTATTTGGCTCAAATTCTTAAGGAGATAATACTTTGTATTTACTATTTTATACTACTTTTTAACGGGGTGTACTTGCCTTTGGTTGGTCCAGGACTAGATTGGATTAGAAATTAGAAAACAATCATAAATTGGGTAACTCAAGGCTACTTTACTACGTTTCTCACTAAAGTATGCAATTAGTTTGCAATCTTGCATCAAAACAACTCTTACATCAATTCCCGACGTGTCACATTCAATCTCAAAAACTTTAAGTAAAGAAAAGGTGCATTGGTCAACTTAACTTTTAAAGTATTAAAAGCTTATTCATGCACATCGGTCTATTTAAACACAACATTTTTCTTAACAAGGTCATTTAAAAGTGTTGCTAGGGAACTAAAATCTTGTACAATCCTCGTATAAAATCTTACTAAACCATGAAAGCTTTATACATCATTTACATTCTTAGGTGTAGATCACTCTTTAAATGCCTTGATCTTTTCCTCATCTACACTAATTCCATGTGCATTCATAAAAAAAACTAAGAAGCACAACAGATTCCATACAAAATATGAACTTCTTTAAGTTAGTACACAACTTATATTCCCTTAAAGCACAAGACACAAAGTGAAAGATGTTTGATATGGTCAACCAAATTCTTTCTATACACTAAAATATCATCAAAGTAGACAACAATAAATTTTCCAATAAAAGGTCACAAAACATAGTTCATTAACCTTATAAAAATACTTGATGCATTACCTAAAACAAAAGGAAATATCAACCACTCATATAAACCATATTTGTTTAAAACCAATTTTCCATTCATCTTCCTCTTTCATAAGAATTTGATAATATCCAATTTTCAAGTCAATCTTTAAAAATAAGACCATACAACTCATCAAGTATATCATTTAATATAGGTATAAAATATCTATATTTTACTATGATTTTGTTAATATGTCGATAATCCACACACATGCACAATGTTCCATCTTTCTTTAGTACTAAAATTACAAGAACCAAATAAGGGCTAAGACTCTCTCTTATGAACCATTTTTCCACTAGTGCATCCACTTTTCATTGAATCTCCTTTATCTTTTTTAGATTAGGTCTATAAGTTAGTCCATTAGGAATTTTTGAATTAGGATGAAATCAATTTGATACTTAATGCCTTTTAAATGAGGTAATCCTTATAGTATCCCCTCAGGGAATAAATTAGCAAATTATTTCAATAAAAATGCAACAGCACTAGGCAAAGGAGGAGTAAGGTCATTAGTTGAAAGGCAAACATCCTTGTATGTAAGTATAGGCAGTTGTTACCTTGCTAACATAGCACTCTTGACCTCATTTATACTAACATAGGCATTAACCCTTATGTTCTTACGTTGATTGATTAGATGCAATTAACATAAGAATAGGTTTAGAATAACAAGTAAACAAATTTTGTTTTAGGCTGAATAAAATAGACAAAGAATAAATGGAAGAATAAAAGTTGTAAGGAACAACTGATGATGAATTGATAAGTAAGTGATTTTTTTATATAGGCTAAACATAATAGACAAAGAATAAATATAAGGGACAAAAGATGCAAATAAGAATTTATGAATAGATAAGCAAACTTGATCTTAGAGTTAAAGCTCTGATACTAAATGATGTGAACTTACCAAAAGTAGACAGACCCATCAAATGAAGCTAATACTTTGCCAAGGAATGTATAAGAAATTAGATTTATAAGAGGAACTTAGACCTATGGTTTATGTAATCAAATAAAAACCTAAGTTATAAGAAAGGTTGTAGGAATAAGATGAGAAGATGAGTGATAAGTCTAAATTATGAATGCCACAAGTTGAAACCTAATAAATTCAAAGAGTTCAATGAAGAACCAGGAAAGAGAATACTCTCTAGAGTATTATTAATGATAAAATCTACCTCTCACAAGTAAAAGACATTCCTTCTTATAAGGGAAGGCATAAAACCCTAAAACCAATTTGAAATCCAATTATCACTTGGATTTGGAAATATTTAGTTTTCCTGAAATATAAGGAAATATATAATAAGCTTGATTTCCTAATTTGCATATATGAAATAATAAAATAAATCTAAATATGTGCAAAATAACGAAGGGAATCATATACGATTTAGAATTGGTCAAATATCCCTCCTAAAATAGGGAAAAAAGTCAAACAATTAATGATACCACATTATTCCTGCTTCTACTCAATCTGTTAACTTCTAAGAGCCATAACGTAAGTTACAGATCTCTAAATATTTTCATTCTTAATTTGTTGGAAAGATAAAAGTGTCCTCTATAACTTTTTAGTTTTGTTCATCTTGAAATTGTATCATCATTTTGCACTTTCAAGGTGAAAATTTTTACTACTCCGTTTATTAAATTAAGTTAACTAGTCTAGACTATGAGGATTAACTTAATTCTTTATAAGAACTTGCACTTTAGCCCATATGCCTTCACATTAGCTAATGTAGAGCTTCTTTAATCTTCTTAACTCTTGCCTTTATGATTGGATCTTCATTAAGGCTCAATAAATCAGAATTCAATGTTGAACTTTCAATACACTATGGATTCTCATTAGATTAGCTTCAATAGTGCTAGGTAATGTACTAAGAAACCTCTCCTTCATCCCTTATGAAACCAAGCTCAGTTGATGCTATAAGTTTTTAATTGAAGCCTTATGGTTCTACATCCTTATCTTATTTGTTGTGATATATTTAGCGATTAGCTCCTACAAGTAAAACTTCTTTAGTGGTAAAGGTGCATGATTTGAAACCTTGGTGGAAGACTCTCAAAATTGGTTTGTTAGTGCTGTAAGGCATGATTATTATAACTCTATGATAATTTGGGGTGATTTTAGTTTACCTAAAATAGAAGGAAATATATAATAAGCTCGATTTCCTAATTTTCAAATATGAAATAAGAAAATAAATCTTAAGATGTGCAAAATAATGAAGGGAATCATATAAAGTTTAAAATTGGTTATAGATCCCTCCCAAAATAGGAAAAACAGGTCACACAATTAATGTTGCCACATTATTCCAGCATCTACTCAGTCAGTTAACTTTTAAGAGCCATAACTTAAGATACAGATCTCCAAATAATGCCATTCTTCATTTGTTGGAAAGATAAAAGTGTCCTTTATAAATTTTTAATTTTTTTCAGCTTGAAATTATAAATTATCATACAATTTCAAGGTGAAACATTTTACTACTCCATTTATTGAATTAAGTTAACTAGTCTAGACTATGAGGATTCACCTAATTCTTCATAAGAACTTGCACCTTAGTCTATATGCTTTTAAATTAGCCCATTTAGAGCTTCTTTAATCTTCTTATCTTTTCCCTTTGTGATTGGACCTTTATTAATGCTCAATGAATCAGAATTCAATGTTGTACTTTCAATACACTTAGTACTAGGTAATGTATGAACCAACCTCTCCTTCATCCTTTATGAATCCAAGCTTAATTGATACTATAAGTTTTGAAATGAAGCCTCATGGTTCTGCATCCTTATCTTATTTGTTGTGACATATTTAGTGATCAACTCCTACAAATTAAACTTCTTTATAGGTAAAAGTGCATGATTCAAAACTTGGTGGAAGACCTCTCAGAATTAGATTGTTGGTGCTGTAAGGCATGATTATTATTGCTTTATGAGAAGTTGGGGTGATATCTTTATCATAAATTATAAATGTTTGAAAATGGATTCTCTTACAATCTATTTTAGTTGCCTATATGTTGCACTCTACACTTACTAATATAAAGATTTATGAAAGTTTCTTCCACCCATTTTTTAATTTCTTTCTATTGATTGATTCCTAATCTATGAATTAGAGATAAGTGTAACCAATTAGTAAATAATACAGTAGACTATAAGTCCTGAGATCATTCTTATAAAGACCTATTGTAATTAAGTCAAAAGGTTTTTTATTATCTCGAAAAGTTTTTAATAAAATGATAAAATAATTTAATTAATTTAATTAAAAAACTATAAATAATTAACTATTCAATCCTAACACGAGTAATGAGCGAGGAGTTCTATCAATTACAAGATCTAGTTTAGGTTTTGGAATTTAATGGATTAACCAAGTCTAGAAATTCTCTATGTTGAATGGCTTTAGTGTATCTTCACAAAAATAAGATAAAACTAATAATCATGGTAGAATCTTACATTTCGTATTCCTAATACATTTTTTTAGTCATTTAAATAGATTAGATTAACATAAATAAAGTACAAGAAGTTCATACCTAACGTCTTTTAGATCTAAGACCCTCACAAGAAATTGAAGTTTGGTCATTCATTAAGAGTCATTCTCTTATATCCCTAAATCATGTAATAATCTATCCTTGGTAGCCAATCTAAGATAGATAATTATGTACTTATTTAAGTAAAAATCATTTAGCATAGAATAAGATAATGGGATAGAAACTAATCCATTCACTACCCTAGGCTTATCAATTTAAAATTTTAACTACACATATTCATCAACAAATATAAGGATATAATCAGAAAACACATTCTTATTGATGAAATAAAAATTTAAAAACATGAAAAAATTAAAGAGTAAGGAATACAACTGAATGTTATACATTCTAATTAATGTTCCTACTCTTCTTATCTACTCGAATCTACTTTACGAATAATAAAACATAAAACTCAATGTCTATGATAAAATTTGAGAAAAAAACTATTTAAAACTATTTAAAAACTTCTAAGTCTCTCTTGTTTAAGGACATCTATCAGGGTTTTGACCCTAATTTGGAATTGATTTAACTAATTAATCGTTCAAAATCTCGCGTAAGTCATGCCACTAGGGAATAAAATGACATTTAAATATTGAGTAAAATAGTGTCGTTTTATAAAAATATTGGTATTATATCTTCAATCTAGAGCTAAATGATGATGCATAGGAACAATAACAATGTTGTTTCCAATCAATGCTTATACACTATCTTTAAATTTGTAAGCCTTAAAAGCACTCAAGGGGGTAAATTGAGTGATAAAAAGTTTATAAAAAAATTAAACTCAATACCAAAGACAATTCAATCCAATGAGATATGTAAAAGTAAATGCCAATTTGATAACATATAGCTTGATAATCAAAACACAAAACAAGTAATAAGTAAAAAAAAAAAGGATGAGAGAGACATAATTTTTTAAAGAATTTCACCTTCCTCATATATAGGCTACATCTCCCCTCTAAATACTTGTTATATATTTTTCTTTACTAATAACTAAAACAAAATACAATCTTCTTCTAGGGTAAAGAGCAACCCTTACAAGAAAAACTTTTTATAGGTAAAGAGAAGTCTTTACAAACCAAATCTTTTAAGGCAAAAAGAAGCCTTCACAACAGCCAATCTTCTTATTTAAGTTGAAGAGAAACCTTATGACCAATCTTCATATGGAAAAGAGGAGCCTTCACACAGTTAACCAACTAAATAATGAAAATAACCCCTTTTAAGTAATTAAAAATACTTATGGATGTGTTTTACTTAAAGCACAGTCAAACTATGGACTCCAGTGCTTTTACAAATGATATGAATGATCAATGACACTAATGAAGGTTTAAAAAAATTTAATATGACATATTTCATGCACTAAAAACGTGAATGATAGATAAATTACAATCCAAAATTTTCCATAAACCAAACCTGGACAGATTTGATGAATATGAAAAACAAATACTTCCAATCAATCAAATAAGCCTCTAAAAATTTAATTAAATAGTCAATAATGCTCCTGAAACTTAAACAAATAGAAAATAATGATTTGGAAACAAACCATTCAAATTTAGATTCTCAAACTTGGACCCTAAACAGAAGATATAAGTTCTTAAAAATAAAAAAAATACCTAGATAATCTTGAAATCATAAAAAAAAACTAATCACAACAAGTTTGCACACCAAAAACTAATTTAGATAATCAAAAGATGAAGTTAGCACATGAACAGAAAAACAGAAATAGTTTAGGTGCATCTAGAAAAAACAATTTTAAAACAATAGAATAGAAATTCCATAAATTCGACAAAATTATTAAACACACTCTAAGGCACTTAAGTGAACTAAAATAATTATTTCACAATTTTAGGAATAGACTAAATAATCAAGAACCACGTTTAAAATAACAATAGAAAAATCTAAACAGTTTCAATGTATCTGAAAAGTACATACTCACAACCTATGAAATAATATTCCAAAAATCATTTAAAAAATTAAATAACCTCTAGGAACTTTAAGTAAATAGACAAAAGTTATTTTATGATTTTTAAAATAGATTAAGATGTCCATGATCAATATTCAAGACAAACCAGAAAAAGCAGAAGTTGTTTTAATGTAAATGAAAGTTCAAGCTCTAATATATCAAAAATTACCTTAAAAATCGAAACTGTGAACACTCAAACTCTTAAACACTTTTTCTAACACAAAACAACAATCTCACACATAAAAAAATAGATTAAAGTGGATAAAGATAAGAAAAAAAAAACCAAAATAGTGCAGAATAGAGACAACTTGGAGAGATAAGGAAGATTCATCTTTCAATTGAGATTAGGGAGCTTGAAAATATGTGTTTAAAGTGTAGGGAGGCTGAACAATATGTTAGGGATAGTTTTGTAGATTTTGTTTTTATAAAACCTAGGCTTTTAGTCACAAATTATGAATTAATTCCAAGAAAGAAAATAAAGAGTCGATGAATAGGGAGTTAAATGGCAGGTTATAAAAGTTAAATGGTGTCATTGTGCTCTCTAGAAACGGTTGTTTTACTAAAAAAATACAAACTTATGACTCAAGTTAATTCCAAACCATTCCAAACATTACCTTATTTTAAAATAGGACTTCAAACAAGTTTTAAAACATAATTTGATACTATAAAATAAATCAACATGATTTAATAACTTTAAAATAGTGGATTTGCTATGATATGAAACTTTATGCAACTTAATGTTAAACTACATGCAATGCATGATCAAATTTGAGCCCCTAAGTCAATTAGACAATAAATGAAACTTATAATTTTATGCAAGAAACCCTAACTAAGGTCTTGTAGCTTCCATATCTCTTGTTCTTCCTTTAACTTCAATCTTTCTACATAGAATCATCGTAAAATAAACCTATCTTTGAATTTTATAATGCAAACTCTAATTATTAGTAATAATTATGTTTTTTTATCATCAAAATTAAGATCAGAACCTCCCTTGGTCTAACATTCGTTTGATGATGACAAAACATATGATATCAAAGAAGGAACAAAGAATATTTCAAGATGATAAATAACACATATCTTCAATCAAGTCAAAATCAACTAACACTCCCCCTTAGTTCATGCATCATCTTTTTAAAGCTCCCCCTCAATATATCCAATCCATAAATCATATACACTTTTAAGCATAAGAACGGTATCACATACATCTCTCCCCCTTGTTTACAACATAAAAAAGAACAAAAACATATATCAAAACATCAAGCAAGGGGGCAAAACTTTCATAAACATGTAACAATCAAAGATATACACCATCAATCATGCCTAATTCTCTCATTCTCATGAAAAATCTATCCTCACTCATTTGTTTAGTAAATATATGGACCAATTAATGGTGTGTATTAATAACTTCCAATTCAATATCACCATTATGCACATGATCTCTTATAAAGTGATGTCTTATCTTGATATGCTTAGTTCTTGAATGTTGAATTAGATTCTTAGTTAAGCAAATGGCACTAGTGTTATCACACCTAATAGGTATCTTTGTTATTTCTATGCCATAATCTCTAAGTTTTTTCCTAATCTAAAGAACTTGTGCACATCAACAACTAGCCACTACATACTCCACTTCAACTGTAGATAAAGCCACTGAATTTTGATTTTTGCTAAACCATGAAACTAATGCATGACCTAGAAATTGACAAGTTTCGAATATACTCTTTATATCTAGTAAACTACCAACATAATCTGCATCTGAATAACCAACTAGCTCAAAAAAAAAAAAGCATTCCTAGGATACCACAAATCTAAAGATGAAGAATTGGCCAAATATCTCAAAGTTCTCTTAATAGCTAATAAATGAGACTCTTTAGGATTAGATTGAAATCTTTCACACAAGCATATACTAAACATGGTATCGGGTAGACTAGCAATCATACTGGCTTATCCTCTTCATCTTTGCCTAACTTTGTGGTGACAATCATTAGTGTACCTAATGGCTTTGTTTGACTCATTTCAAATCGCTTAAGTAGCTCTTTTGTGTACTTTGCTTGGTTAATGAAGATCCCATCCTTCATTTGTTTGAATTGGAGTTTGAGGAAGAAATTTAACTCACCCATCATGCTCATCTCGAATTCCTTGCTCATGCACTTTGGAAACTCTGGACATAAAGTATTATTAGTGGCACCAAATATATTATCATCCACATATATTTGAATAATCAATAAATCATCCCTTTCTTTCTTTATAAACAAAGTAGTATCAACTTTTCCTTTGATAACACCATTTTGAAAAAGAAAAGCATTTAATATATCATAATAAGCTTTAAGAGCTTGTTTTAAACCATATAAAGCTTTAGCAAGTTTGTAAGCGTGCTCAAGTGCATCACGATTTTCAAAACCAGGAGGTTGTTCTACATATACCTCCTCTTAAATAAAACCATTTAAAAAAACACTTTTAACATCCATTTGATCAAATTTAAAGCCCATACAGCAAAGTAAGCAAAAGTCTAACAGCTTCTAATCTTGCTACTGGTGCAAAGGTCTTTTCATAATCAATCCCTTCTTCTTAGTTACACCTTTTTGCAACCAATCTAGCTTTGTTTCTCACAATGTTTCCATCTTCATCAAGCTTATTCCTTAATACCCCTTAGTAGTAATAATTTGATGACCTTTAAGCCTAATTACTAAGGTCCACACCTTATTTCTTTCAATCTGGTTCAATTCCTCATTTATGGCTAAAATATAACTCTCATCACTTAAGGTTTCATCTATCGTTTTAGGCTCTATATTAGAAATAAATGCCATACGAGATAAATATCTAAGGGATGATCTAGTTGCGATTCCTCTTCCTACTTCACCTATGATTTGGTTAGAGGGATGGTCTCTTTTAAATTTTCACTCTCTAGATAAGCTCTCATCTCTCCTAACCTCACTTGAATCAATAATAGGCTCACATGGTAACAGTTGGATATCTAAAATGTCTTCTTTAAGCTCTTCCAACCCTGATGTCTCCACATCCTTGCTTAAGCCTAAATCATCATCAACAACACTCTTCTTGATATAAAAAGGATTAGATTCATCAAATACAACATGCATTGTCTTTTTAATAATCATAGTCCTTTTGTTTAACACCCTATAAGCTCTACTAGTAAAATAATAAC
Organism: Pinacopodium congolense; assembly: GCA_028565735.1. Taxonomy (NCBI): domain Eukaryota; kingdom Viridiplantae; phylum Streptophyta; class Magnoliopsida; order Malpighiales; family Erythroxylaceae; genus Pinacopodium; species Pinacopodium congolense. The sequence goes on along the minus strand of JAOXYD010183819.1, from coordinate 11,329 downwards.
CAAAAAAATACATTCTTCTAATTTAGCATCAAACTTACCCAAGTTATAACAAAAGTACCTTCTTCTGATTTAGCATCAAACTTACCCAAGTTATCTCTAGTATTCAAAATGAAGCACTGACAACCAAACACTTTAAAATAACTCACCTCTGGTTTCTTCCCATATCAAAGTTCATAAGAAGTTTTGTCCATATAAGGCCTTATATAGACCTTGTTAGATACATGGCATGGGCATGCAATGACTTTCGCCAAAAAATATTTAGGAACAAAATATTCATTCAATATAGTTCTAGCCATTTCTTGCCAAGTCTTATTTTCCATTTCAATAACTCCATTTTTTTGAGCAATTCTAGCTGATGAAAAGTTATGAAAAATGTTATTTTCTTCACAATATATATCAAACAATTCATTTTCAAATTTTCTACCATACTCACTTCTAATTGAATTAATCATGTAGCCTTTTTATAATTGAACTCTTTTTGCAAATTTAACAAAATATTTAAAACATTTATCCTTACTTGCAAGAAACATTACAAATGTAAATCTACTATAATCATTAAAAATCACACATGCATACTGTTTTTTACCTAAACTTGCAATTCTAGACGGTTCAAACAAGTTCATATGCAATAGTTCTAAAGGTCTAGAAGTTGTTACCATATTTATTTCCTAAATGAAGCCTCAATTTTCTTACTTATTTGACAAGCATCGCAAATCCTATATTTTTCATACTTAATTTTTTATAGACCATTAAATGACTCCTGGTTGCAAAGATTTGAAATATGTTAAATTATAGCATGATCGAATCTTCTATGTCACATCCAAAAATCTTCATTCATGGAAACAAAATGCTCAACATTATGGTTAAAGATATCAATCAAATTGATAGTATAGATATTTTTCACTCTCTTACTATCGTTCGTTGGTTAAATGATTAAAAATGAGAGTTCATCAAATTGATTTTACTTCGAAATCTATAGTGAAATTAAGCGAAAACCAATATCACGAAAGGCAAATGTACCTATTGAATAAGTAATAAAGTGGAATAAATTTAAAACTCCGAGTGTTGAAGCCACGGAGAAAATAGTGTTCTTAGTTAAATACCAGATTACTTAGATTACAATTATCTAGGAAATTTCAAATTAATTGATTAAAAAGATGAAAATACTAAACTATTTTAATTTTCTTTAAACCTATGCAATTTTGAATTATAAAATGATTTATAAATTACTGAAAATTATTAACTTGTGGAATCTAGCTATGGATTATGTGATTAATGAATTAATTGAGCTTTAAACAAATTTAAAGGCTAGATTAGAGTTCCTTCATGAATTCAAGACAAAGCTATATTTAAGACTTATGCCTTTTCTCCATTAAACTTAGTTTAAAGTTTAGTTATGCCTTAAATCTAGCCAATGGGCTTTAATTTCATAAAGTTGATTTCTGGATTTACGGTTTCATATCTCTAGCTCTCACAAATAATCAAAGTTTGGTCATTCATTGATTTATTTGTGTTGTTTATTGATTTTTTTCAACAATCCAAGTTGATTTCTCAAGTCTTAGATTATCTTTCACTCTAATCTTAAGTAAACAGTTCAAAATCAAAACTTTAAGACCTTCAATAAACAAAATCAAACCTTAATACATCCCTTCAAGCTCTCTTAATGCATTAAAACACCAATCCTATGCTAGAAAATAGATTTAACCACACATGATCATCAAAGCATACAAAACATGTATCTTAAGCCACATACTTTGATAGATATGAAAATATAAGCTATAAAATAAAGTTTAAAGGTTATAAAAATATCCAAGAAGACTTTTGGATGTATCTTGAACTTTTAACTTGATTCTGGACTCCAAAAAAGCTCTATTTCATCGAGATCTAAAAAATTAAAGAACATTTATAGATATGAGCATAAGCATAAGAACTTTGATTAATCCAAAAAATGGAGTGAAACAAGTGATAATTTGAGTTTAGAAACCCCTATGGTGGTTTAGGAAAAAAAATGTCTTAGTAACATTCTCCAACAAATAACAACTCAAAACACACAAGATAACTCGAATTAAAAGTATTTGAAGTTAAGAAACTCTAAGAAAAACTAAGAGAGAAGGAAGAGCAATTCTCTCTCTTTAAATTTCATATATGAATTCTTATGTTTTCATGTGTAAATATGTGTTTATTTGTTTTTATAGCTTTAGTAACCTCCTACATATGCTAGAAGATAAGAAAAATGATGGAAAGCATGCACCAATCACAATTTTGGAGATTAGAAGTTGATATTGTTGATTGATCCTATCAATTACGGTCTATACTAAATTACAACGATGGTCTACATGGTGTTGTTAATGAACGAATGATGAACTTTTCAACGATCCCCTGTTCTTCTATCAACGTGACCCTATGAGGGTGTCGTTGATGGTCTAGAAGAAGGCTTTTTCTTCTAGTTTTTGCTCCAATATCCATCTTCAAGTTCCATCCTACAAAGTCGACATAATAATACATAAATTGAATAATTAAGCACTAAAATAGGGTTAAATTAACATCAAATAACATCCAAAATACTATAAATTTAACCCTTAATACTTCACTTCCATTTATGGAGGCTTCATTATAACTATAATCCTCTTTTGATGCTTTAAACACCATGTTCCTTTTCTTTTAGATAGTCTCCTTCTCTTGTGTATAGATTAAGAGGGATATAATTAACTCTTCTAAGGGGAGAACATTCAAGTCCTTTACTTCTTGTATGGTTCTGACTTTTGTTTCCCATATCTTAGGTAAAGAACTTAATATGTTTCTCACAAATTCAATGTTAGTATAGGTCTTACCTAACCCTATGCATCTATAATATCAATAAATATTATATATATAGAAGATATACTTTCATCATCCATCAAATGAAAGAGTTCAAATTAATGTCTTAACATGCTAACCTTTCTCTTCTTTCCTTGATTTGCACCTTCATATGTTACCTCTAAAGTGTCTTGAATTTCATATGGGGTTTTAGACATAAATACTTTATTAATCTCATTTCTTCCTAATGCACAAAATAATATGTGTACGACCTTGTTGTTCAGAGATACTAGTCTTTTATCATTATTCTTCCAATCTTCTTTTGTTTTATGTATTACTTTATCTCTTATAATCCTAGGGGGTATGTCAGTTCCATTGGATACTATCTCTTATAAGTCTAAATTTTTGGCCAACAAAATGAATCTCATCTTAGTTTTTCAATATAGGTAGTCATTACCAACAAAAAAAAGTATCTACCAATATTTTGGATTTCTAGACTAATAGATGTGACATATCTATTCAAATGTGCCATATTATGATCTTTAATCATTATTTTGATAGAAATAAACCTATGTAAGATCCTAACTTTGATATTACTTATTAGTCCTCATATGAAACCTAAGGGGTGAATTACATGGCACTAAAATTTCAAAGTTTTGCACCTAATTAAAAAATAATCTCTTAATCTAATGTGGAATTATAAAACAATATAATAATAATTCTTGAACTAAAATAAACTTGAAAAATTAAACAGATAGGGAAAAAAGGTATAAATTGATTTTATAGTGCATTAGTGCACAACCCATACCTACGTCCATTTTCTAACTCTTTGTTGAAAATTTCACTATCAAATCTTTTTCAGTAAAACCATTTCTCTTTTTCTATGGGCCCAAAAGGAACCATTACAATATTTTTCTCATAACCTTACTATCCCAAAAATACATTTACAAAAGATCTCAAATTAACCAATCTAAGGTGTTTAGCGGGCTTACCAATACAATAAAAAAAATGTATGCACCAAAAAATTTCACAAAATACAATAAAAAAACGAAAACAATCACTCAAAAATACTTTTGTAACTTAATTTGATGTTTTCCAACATTTTGTGATGTAAAGTGCATGTCTAATGCACCTATTTATAAGTAAAATTTGACCTACAAGTTGTTTAAATGTATTGGAACTCATTAAAATTTATTTATTTATTTACTGTTGAAACTAGATATCCTATTTCTTGAACCACTGATTAACTAGTAAAAGTACAATAAGCGATTAATCTCAACCACTTATCAATTAGTCTATTAAAAATTAGTACACTAGTCAACCAATTATGCATATTTCTCAATTAGTTTCAACCAATCATGCATATTTCTCAAAAAGTTCTATATTGGTTTTTAGTACTTTTTATCACATTTAACACGTTCATCTCAACTAAAAACATATCCTACTATTTTCAAACACTTTTAGCACACACACATGTGCATACGCGTGCACACACACATATCAAAATTATTGCCTAAAACATTTTTATGCATCAAGGGGATAATTTAAAAACATTCCTCCTTTAATTCCTGTTGATTATGTAACTTGTATACATAGACATGAGTATGAATGCAATACATATGATTTGAGCCCATTAAACACCTTAAGATGACCAATATAAGGTTTTAATTAAAAAAAACTACAAGAAAAATCTATAAACACTACCTTACTCTAGAAAATGAGCCTTTTGTTTTTGTCCTTCATGATTCCCATTCAAAATCGAAAACTTCAAATTGTATCTCTTCAAATCTATCTTTTTAAAAATGAAATACAATAAATTCATTATTAGTAAGATTGTTTTGTCATTATTAAAACTTAGGAGGAACCACTCATTTGTTTTACAAAACTAATTTTTAAGGACGAAATGTCATGCCAGTTTCTCCACCTTATACCTAATTCCCATACTTATCTTTGTTCCTTATTTTCTTCATATAAAAAAATGCACATATAGCAAAAATGTGCATTTTTAAAGTGATATATGTTTTATTTAGACTATAACCAACCATTAAAAAAAGATTTCAATAACCATACTCTCTCAGATCTCGTAAAAACTAGAATAGCTAATTAGATCTCCTAATGGAGGTCCTCTATGAAGATCTATCAGAGCTTGTTGATCCAGTTGTTACCACCATTAACCACATTGTTATACTGTTGCTAGAGGTTATTGAACTTGTCCATATAGTTTTGCGAAGTGATACCACCAACACTTGCCATCCAATCCTTTTACCTCCACTACTACAAAGTCTTAATGCTCAGTCCCATGGAGGTTTACAACATTTGTATAAGCAATAACTCTTTTAAGACACCCCACTCCCACTCACCAAAAAATAACATGTGTTGTTACTACTACCATTGCCACTGTCATTACCTTATTGTCATCATTAATAGTATGATCTCTTCTCAGCATGAAAACACCTTCACATTCTCTCCAACAACACACAATGATCCTCATCATGATCATCATGTTCAAGGCTTAGTTTATAATGCTCCAAATTTTTGGCATTTTAATTTAAGATTTACTCAAAATTTTTGTTCCAAATTCTTGTTTAAAGGTTACTAGAATTGAAAGTGAAGGTTAGTTACACATCAAAAGTAAAGGGAGGAATGTTGGTTACAATCTCAAAACACATAGAAGTAATAAAGAAAAAGATAATAAGTAGAAAAAAACAAAGTATGGGAATTGGTTGTGATGTGGAGAAATCGGTATGATATCTGTCTCCAAATATTATGATCTTTGGCCACAACAATTTTTTGTTAATGGAAATTGACAAAAGAAAACATTTGATTGAAATAAAAAGATAAAAGATTGAAATAGAAAACTCTTAATTTATAGTACTTGATTGTAAAATTTTTCAAAGTTAGAGGACTAAAAATATTGTTATCCAAAATAAAAAATCAATTTTTTGAAAACATGGATTTAGGGTTTTGAAATTTAAAAATTAATTTATTTTTCTCTCTCTCCTCATGCCCCTTTTAGGTTAAGAATTCACATAAGCTAACAAACATCTTTCAAATCAATTTTAAGATTTAAGCTCATATATTAGGCCATATTTAGCATAAAGATTCAAATTCAATTGATTTTAAAAGCCATCATTCAGAACTGGGTATATTTAAACCAAAACTTAAGCTAGTCTTTCCTTGGCATGCATTCTAAGAAAAAGGATATTTTCTATAATTAAAGATTAAAAGAAAAAAATTATGTTTATAAAAACATCATTTGAACTTTGTAACAACCCTAAAACAAATCAAAAATGGGGATTAAGCAAGAATATAACATAAATCTTAGCTTCTACAAATCAAATGCCAATTTCTATGGAAAACAATCAAAACAAAATTGAAAGATATATAAACATTTGAAAAACAAAAAATATTGAATTTTAAGCATAAATTGAAAATAAGCTTATGTCTCAATCCCATAATTTAATTAAACCAACACCATACATTTTCAAAAAACAAGGAAATGAACTTCTAAAAAAAATTTGAATTTCTAAAAAAAAGAAAATGAATTATAAGAGAGATAAAACAACCAATAAAGCTTAAGATGAGGAAACTTGAAATTAATAAAAACATTAAAAAATTCTTTTGGACATCTATGAGGCTGAAGATATGGTTTACATCTTATAATTTGAACTAAAATTTAAGATAGAACCATAAAATTTGAAAATGTTTAAATAAAACCTTAACGTTTGTAAAATTTTTTCAATTAAACCTCAAACTAACGCAATCCTGAATTTTCATCAGGATTTCATCAAACTCATTTGATATGGCTTTTTAAAAAAATATATTGAATCAAGAGAAGTTCCACATAGGTTGTAATGATGATAAAATAATCTTACTACTAATGAGTTTGTTATATTTGATGTTTTAAAGATAGGTACGAAGAAAAAGTGTTTAGAAAAAATAATTTTAAGCTTTAGAACTTAAATGAAGTTTATGAAAAAAAAAAATGTAAAAGGCTTATTTTTAAAAGCATGATAGAATTTCAATAGGTTTTATGTTGTAATTTTTATTATAATCTTATCTTAATCATCTTAAGGTGTTTAATAGGCTTAACTCATGTATAATGCATTCATGTTTAGTGTTTATTGATATAAGTCACATAATCAAGAGGATTTGCGAGGAGAAAGTTTTTAAATGATATTCTTAATACACAAAACTTTTAATGAACTAATGTGTGTGTGTGTGCGAGCGTGTGTGTGTGTGTGTGTGTGTGTGTGTGTGTGTGTGTGTGTGTGTTAAACTTTGTGAAAAAGAAGAGTGTAAATACGTTAGGAAATATTTTAAGGTTAATTACATATGTCATAATGTGTAAAATTTTGTTAAAAACTAGTTTTAGTATTGACTGGTTGACAGGCAGTGATCGATCAGTCACTAGTTGACTACTGTATTAATTTAGCAAAGATTAGTCAACTAGTATGATAGAGTAGTTAGTGTATTAATTTTGCAAAGATTAATGGACTAGTAGATAGAGAAGGTCAACTAGTAATTGGTTGACTAGTACTTAAGAGTGGTCGACTAGTAGGATAGAGTGGTCAACCAATAAATGGTTGACCAGTATTTAGGCGTGGTTGATAAGTATTGATTTTTGTAAGGACTAGTTGACTAGTAGTTGGGAGTGATAGATCAGTATTATGTGAGATCAAGCTTCAATGGCTATTTTCAATAGATATTTTTGTGTTTAATGATTATTAATGAGCTTGAATGGTTATAAAAGGCTAAAAGATTTATTTTAACCTATAAATAGGTGTATCAAAGTGTGTTATGCAATCAAGTGGGTTGGTTTTGGTATGTGTTGTGAAGTTTCTTGGTGCATTTATTCTTGATTTTGTTAGTGAGCCCTTGGTCCAATGCGATATTTTATTAAGTATATTTTGGGTAGGAAGCTTATGAGATAAGAATTGTAAGGGTTACTATTGTAACCATTAAAAAAATTTGATTATAAAGGTTACTCTTATGCTCCTAAAAAAAGAGAAAGTGGTTGTATAAGGGTTGATTTTCACCTATTGAAGAAGATAGTTACCAAAATTTCTAAAAAAATGTTAAGAGTTAACATAGGTGTAGGTTGTGCATCGAATTACTATAAATTTAGTTTACCTTTCTTTCCCTCTTTATTTTATTTCGATCATATTATTATATTATTTACGTTTCCACATTACATTTAGAAGGAAACTTTTTTTAGTTAGGCGTAAAAGATTTGGAAAAATTTAGAGTCATCTAATTCATTTATTCTTAAGTTCCATATAGGGACTAACAAGTGGTATCAAAGCAAGGTCTTAAAAAAGTTTATTTCTAACAAAATAGTAAGTAGATTATTATGGTAAAAGTAGATAGAACCCCTTGGATTGATGGAGAAAATTAAACAAGTTGAAAAATTAGGATGAAGCATTATCTTTTGTCTATAAGTGTTGAATTTTGGGAAGTTGTAAAGAATGGTCCATATGACCCCATAAAATTGTATGAAAATAAAAAGCAGTTAAATCGGAGGAGGAACATGACATGAAATTAGTATCTTTGGATAGTAAGGTTGAAAATATTTTGTTTTAAACATTAAGTAAAAGTGAATTTTATAGAATATGTATGTATGAAATAATATTAGAAATATGGCATATGCTTAAGAGCATATATGAGGGCACAAGTTAAGTTAAAGAGAGTAAAGTAAGCGTGCTTGTACGTTAATTAAATTATTTCATCTAGAGTAAAATAAATCAATTTCAAATATGGTAAGACCCTGTAATAATGTGGATTCAATGAGAAAGATTTCTAGGTCTCTCCCAAAATCATGGGTTACAAAGGTAATGGCCATCAAGGACACTAAAAATTTTATCTCCTTGTCATTAGACGAATTGGCTGGATCACTTCTCACCCATAAGGTGAGGATGGGGGAGTTATATAAAGAGGAGGCAATCCCAATAAGAAGAGGTGTTAATAATGGGTAAATTATATAGTTTTATTAGAGTATTATTTATTAATTTTTACCTATTTGCAAGTTAATTTAGTTTCTAACGAGCCTTTGAATGAAGTTATAGGTTAATATTATAAATCAAGGCTTAATTTTACCAAAAAAAAAGAAGCAAATTTGGGGAAAAGGATATAAGCTTAATGTAAGTTAACAACAATGTTGTTTATATAAGAACTGTCTTTGTGGTACATAAAACAAGTTAAATAATAATGTCGTTGTTTTGGACCTCAAGTGTTATTTTAGTCCCTTTAAATTGGAGGATAAAAGTGTAATTTAGGCCTAATTAGGAAAAACTCCTACAAAAACTCTACTAATTAGGTTTTTCTAAACCCAATAATAACTTAAATATATAAGGAATAGAAAAGACTTATTTGAGATTTCTTTCAAAGAGTCCCCTCGGGGGCTTTTTCTTTTAGAGATTCATGGATGGCTAAAGAACATGGAAAGAAGAAGAGAGATCAATTGGGACTATGCTTTAAAGAAGGCTATTGGATTGGCTAACTAAAAGTCAGAAGTTTTAGACACAAGGAGATATCAATTTTATAAGCTTTCTCATTCTATACTTCTTGACTTCTTTATATTGTATTCATTTAGCCACTGAAGTTAGGGTTTTGCAACTTAGATAGGAATAATCTACTTGACAAATTAATGTAGTAACTTAGATTTAATTTTATTATTTAATTACATAATTAATTAATTGGTAAATTAAATATTAATTTGATAGTTTAGACTAGTACTCATTATAATCTTCATGGGAACTGCATTTAACACACCAACATATCATAATAATGATAGGTGCACTTACATAAAATTGTGAGGTATAAAATTTAGTTGATTTAAAATTAAAACTCACATACCAAGTTTTTTAGCAGCGTTGTAGCAGATTATTATTGATACTAGGAAAACTTAGAATTATTTCTTTAATTATTTTTATTTTATTATATTGTTACTTTACTTAATTTAAGATTGATTCCCACATCTTTTTGTTTTATGTTACCACAAGTAATCAAACAATTGGCCATCATACTTACAACAATACTTTTAAGTTATAATGGAGGTATCATCCCAATTTCTCATAAAATAACAAAGTGTACTCAATGCCAACCCTGCCAAGTTATTACCATAAAAAGGAGGATTTTAAGTTGGAAGAACTATTAATTAATGCAATATTAGAATTTTAAACTTAATTTAAAGCATTGAGGAATTTCAAAAAAAAATCATGAAACCTCTCTTTATAAAGTGGAAATTGAAATTGGGTAAGTTACGGATTTAGTAGTCAAACATCATCAAGAGACTTTGCCTTATGATATTAAACTTAATTTGTTAAATAATGTGCATAAAAAATTAATAAGTGTATAAGATCACAATTTAAAATGACTTAATAAAATGTTATCGGTAATTATGACCAGATTAATGTTAGGGGGCCAACAAAAGAGTTTGAATTTCATGTTCCATACCCTATAGAGTCAATAGAAGAGCCCTATTACTAATAGGGAAATACATATCTTGATCCATTTCTATTATACATTGTGCAAAAGGGAGGAAGTGAGACAAGGAGACTAGTATTAGTTTAAATATTAGTAACAATGCTAATATGTTCGTGGTAAGCCAGTAGTGGTATGAAAACATCGTTCAGAGCTACAAGAATAGTATAAGTATAAAAATTCTCTAACACTAACGTGTAGTTAAAAGACATAAAAAAAACATGATTATTGAAAGGCAATCCAACCCTTTTACCCTTCTCTTTCCTTTCTTATTTGATTTTTCATTATTTTATTTCATATTTTAGTTTTTACATGTTTTTCCTCTTCTCATATGTTTCAATGAAGCTACCACAAGAAACAAAAAGGAGGGCATGGAAAAAGTCAGGATTGTGTAAACATACAAATACAACGATGCTCATGATGGTGTCGTCGTGGCCCATGAGGAGTAATATTGTCATTAATGGTTATAAAAGAAGAATAAATTAGAAAAAAAAACGTCGTAGTCCTTAAATGAGGTGCCATTGAGAATCACGTAGATAAAGAAGAATAACAATGAAATAAAATGATCCAATTGTAGTCATTTGAGGTGTCGTTAGTGATAACATATAATATAGAAGAACGTGGTAACAACATGTTGTCATTAAGCTTTATTATATGACACTGTTTAAGAATAAGGAGATAAGTTTAATAATGGCATATAAGAATAGAGTCGGTGTGGTCTAAGATTATATGTCATATAGTCCTTATAACAGAAATCTAAAATGACATTGTTTTGCTAAATCACTCAATCCTCGAATTTTTTTCTTTTCTATCATTCTTCCCCTCTCTTTTTCTTCGGTTTTCTTCTCTCTACCCCACTTCAAATGCCACCCAATCCCTCTCTTCATCTATTTCTACTACTAATCTTCATCTTTACCTTATCTTTTCTCTTTTCCTCTTCTCTTTGTTGCATCTTCCCACTGCATTGCATATTATCTTCTCTCTACCCCACTTCAAATGCCACCCAATCCCTCTCTTCATCTATTTCTACTACTAATCTTCATCTTTACCT
>JAOXYD010183605.1:0-23455 GCA_028565735.1 Pinacopodium congolense | reverse complement strand
GAATCATCCAACAAGTAGTTGGAAGGGAGACGTAGCCTATCTTTGGGGTAGGTGAACTTCCTTAAAAATTGCCTTGTATCTTTCTCTTAACTCTCTTATCTCATTTACTTTGATATTTGCATTAACATTCCAGTTAGGTTAAATCTTGGTTTAGTGATTGCATTTAGTCTTCCAATTGAATTAGGTTGCTAGTTTTGAGTTTGCAAAAAGTTTTTAATACCCATTTCACCCCCCTCTTAGCTGCCATAGGACTTACAATCACTATCAATAGTAACAAGAAGAGGAGTTAAGCTTTGAAAGGCCAATAATGGAGTTTATATCTAAAAACGAGGCTCGATAAGAAATCATAGAAGCTTCTATCCCCAACTTGGATATCCAAATTGAGGAGATATTTAAAGTGATTATAGAACATGAACAAGTATATGTGTCCAATATTACATAAGTAAAGATAAGGGAACAGACATGGATGAAATAATAACAAGTGAGAAGGAGTTAACATCTGAGATATACATGGATACAGAGAAACCTTTTGAACTTATAGTCTCTAAAAAAGAAAAATAGGTACCTATATTATTTTGTTTTTTTGATTCTATGATTTCTTATTATTAACAGGGAATTTGGTATCAAGATATTTTACCAAGGTTTGGTAAACAAGATAAAGTAGTGCATGGAGAGGTCTAATAGTAGATGTAGCAATTTATAAATTTATGTTGAGCCATACTGGATATGAAGATTTTGACCAAAGATATAGATCTTGGAAGAGAATTATTATTTTCTAATGTTAGGGTCCAACAAATTTTTTTTAAAGAAGTAAGTATTATAAGGCAACCCAACCATTAAAGTTTGCAGTAATGTAGGACTTCATTTTTATATCTTTGATTTAGTTTTATTTTTTTAATTTTTACGTTTTCTCTTTTCTTTCTATATTTTAATCTTCTTCTTTTTTATTTAGCATATATGACTTGAAGTGCAATCAAAGTTATAATTTCAAGAGAGTTCCCTTTTCCATTCTCTTTCTTTTTTGTTTATTTATATTATTTAAACATCAAGGACAATTTTTAGTTTAAGTGTTAGGGCAGGGAACAAGATTTTGTGTTAATAAACACTTAAATTTTTATGAATTCAAAGAGTCATAATTTTGGATGTCTTACATAGAATAATTTACATTGTTCTTTGGTTATTGATTGCCTTCCTCTAGTGCAGACAGTGCAGTTAACATAGTGTTAAATGGCTCATGAATGACCAGAAACTTTTCTTTTTATTTTTTTATGCTACATGTGTTTATTGACCCTTATATGTAATGTAATGTTTATAAGGACATTTTATATTGATTTTTATACAAAATTGAAATACGTGTTTAATTAACTAAATTTAATTATTTAATAAATCTTAAAGTTTAAAAAAAGAAAAAAGGGGGACATGTGTGAATAAATGAGCATAAAAATTTCACCCCACTGGCTTCATACCATTAAAAATGTCTTATAGCTCTCTAATTATACATCTTTTAGGCATGTTTTGAGGATGATTATCTTATGATTAAATTACAATCACATGTAATTTTAATGCACATTTGGTTAATTATTACATATGATGCTACTTTTGTGATTTTCTATAATTTTTTATGTTTTGTAGAACTTTGGTCAAAATTTTAATGCACTTTTGGAGTTATGAGAGATATGTAATTAATTTATTTTAATGCACATTTGGAGTTATGAGAGATATGGAATTAATTTAAGGAGTTATAACATCATATTATTGAGTTCCATACCAAATTTCAACACCAAATAACAAAAGATGAAAAGATTGTAACGAAAAGGCTGATAAGTGGTGAAAGATGGAAAACTAGCACCAAAACATGATCGTGTCCTAGGCCATGTCAATAAGACAAGGAGGGACATGGTTTGGGATATGGTCTTCTTCTTGGGCTCCACATTATCATTTTTTAAGGGATTCTTTTATTCCTTAAAACCCCACATCTACAACTAAGACATTAAAGGAGATTCCTAAGCTATCTTAACAAGAAGTGAAGCCAGATTGAAGGAGAAAATCATATTTAAACAAATATAATTGAAGATCAAATTCAAGAACCATTACCATCAACTTCTTCATCCCTAATCTTTATTGATTGTTTTTTTCCCCTTTATGTTTAGAACTTAATTTTCTTATAAATCTAGATAATTATGAACCCTAGGATGTAGTGTTGTAGTATTCCTTTAATTTAATGTTGAATTTTAAAATTTTTTTAGATTCACTTATGGAGTTAATGACATGGGTTTTAGAGCAATATATAAGTGATACATCTTGCTGAAGGACCTACAGATAGACGTATATAAGATGTTTGGAATAGGGATGAGCATAATCAAAACAGTAGGTTTCATGAACACGTTAATACATTCAATTGATATTTTGAGATAAAGCAAACTTCTTCTTAACTTATCAAATTAAATAGGATTACATAACTCGAGAGATAGTGTAATTTAATTTAGGGAAACTACTATCTAAGATAATTTGGAGAATCTGTTAAACTAAGGTTAAGTGAGGAATACAAATACGTCTTAGGGAGATTAGCTGTCTAAATCTTAACTTCATGGTTAGTTTTTAAATCTTGTCAATTTATTTTTGGATTTTCCTTTAGTAATTTCATTAATTTTCATTAATCAATCAACTAATCAATTATCTTTTGAGTAGGTTAGATAGCAAGCATAGGAATTCTCTAGTAATCATAGTACTTATGGATCGATAATCTGGACTTAAACTAGCTATACTACACTATGATAAGAGCACTTACCTATTTGTGTGTTTTAATAATATTTGTTTATAATTCTTAGATTTATATTTTAATAAAACTTAGGTATGCTTGGTACGCTTCAAGTTTTTAACGTTGTTATGAAGGATTGTTTTGATTTATTAGTTGTTTCTACTATTTATTAGGCTAATTGTTTTTTCTTCTTTTCTTTTCTTTATTTTTATTTTTTTTGTTTCGTTATAAAATTATTTAAAAATATTTCATTAATCTTATTTGATAGGATATGAGGTGTAAATAGTCAATGTAATGGTCTGATAAAATAACCAATGGTGAGATTACCAGTGGTAGGATGAAGATGAAATTTCAGTCGATAGGTAGAGGATAAATAGAATGGTTTACAATAGTAATGGGAGCAAAACCTACAACTTATCATGGATCGATTTAACCTATTTTAAGTAGCCTCCATGGGATTATTACAATAACAAAAACAAGAATCAAGACTAAAAGTGTTATTAGTGAAGATTATATCTACATCAAAAGCTCAATTTGAAGGAATACAGGTTTCCATCCACAACTTGAAATCATAAGTTGAGAAACTAGTTTAATAAAAACAGGAACTGAGGTTAAGATAATTTTTATTCAAGGTTATAACTGCAATAAAATCTTGATTCGAAGCTATAGAGTTTTCTTTACACAACTTAGCAATATAAATTGGCCAGTCAGCTAAACTAATTTAGAAAAAAGCGACCTATTATGCCTACTAAAATAAAAGTGGAGCCAAAGGAGCGAGATACGATGAATTTTTCAATAAGTGAGGGGGAGTCGACACTCGATGTGGATGATGAAACAAAATAGGCTATTGTTATTAAAATCATTAAGGAAGAAAAACATATATCTTTGTGTTTTGATTTTATTAGTATAACAATTTCTAGCTACATAAAGAAGATGGGATATCAAGATCCATTTCTAAGGTACCTAAGATAGTTTAAAGGAGGTGATGAGTGACATCAATTGCTAGGTGTAACAGCTCAGGTATTTCATTAAACCATTTATTATTTAAAGAAATTACATAAGGCTTTGGATGACAAAAGAGAATAATCATCCTATAGCTTTAAGTTCTAGCTAAAAGACCTTTAAGAAGTTCTTGTTTGGAAGAAATCTTACATTTACATATTCTCTTTTCTTGATTTTTTTTATTCTTATAATATATTGCATGTAGGGTTGCATTTTTGGCATTTGTTTATTTGATTGCATTTACATATGAATGCATGCTTATATGTCTGTGAGTTTCTTTTTCAATTTTGATTTCCAAGTTATTTTATTAGTGCATGAATTTGCTTAATGATACATTTGTAATAATTGTGGTTTTGATGCACAACCACATGTTGATGTTAATCACTATATAGGTGATTCTTGTAAACCAAACTTTGGTGTTAATTATGGTTTTAAGTGTTTAATAAATTGAATTTAAATGTGCTTTGTGTTGGAATCATTTAAAGACTACATGTATTATACATTTATTTGAGATTGCTAAATTCCATAGGTGTCTAAAGAGGGTTTATATGTTAATTTTGATTCACGCACTCCTCATTATCTTTTTCATTACGTTCCATTAGTGGATTTAGTATGTTGCTTTTATATGATGTGTTAGACTATTGATAAGTTTAAATTCTTCATAAGCCTTCTCCATGAACATTATATAACATATTACATGACTTAATGCCTTAACTGCAATTGCTTATTCAAAGATCACTATAGTGTGTATAAATGGGTGTTATAGCTTATGATTAACCTGTTGGTATGGACATGAGTTATTTACACTTGCTTAAGTGTTATTTGTAGAAATCATAAAGAGAGCAATGAACAAGCCCATAGATGATGTTTGATGGCTATGTACAAAGACTTAAATGTTACTACAATGTTTGATTGTCTATTATATTTTACCTTTTCATTAGATTTAATTTTGATTTTCTTATCGTTTTGAATGTTTTAAAACATTTGCATCATGTAGAATTTCGTTTTATTCCCTCTTTATTTTATTTTCTTGTAACTTTATCCATCTTAATCTCATATTTTGGGCAAGCTTGTATGTTAACATTGTTCTTTAGGTAATAGATTACAATGTTTAATTGTTATCTCCAACATACTCAAAGCACATGGAATGTCATACAAGTCTCTCAATTCATTCCTTCATAATGCTCTTCAAATTTAAAGGTAGTCTTACTGTCTTTCCCTTTTTACACTTTTTATGTTGTATCATTTTTCGACTCAAATTAAGGACAATTTCAATCGGGGAGGAGGGGAGAAGATGAACTTGCTTAGCTACTTATATTGCACTTGACTAGTTGTAAGTCAATAGTGAAAGATAGATTTTAATCATTAGAGGATTTCTAATTGTAATATTTTAGTTTAATTAATGTTTTGATTTAGTTAATCATTGATTAACTTTTAAATGATTTCTAACCCTAAATTTTTTTTCTCTTTATTTTGTGTGATTTTCATATATTGTAGGTGATCTTGGCATATGATATCAAGTCTCTAATGACATTACATATGGATAGTTATGTGAATGAGGAATAAGTTGTAATTCAATGAAAAAAATGTGTATTTGTGATTAAATAAAGTGAGCAAAAATTTCACTTTGTTGACTTCTTACTGATAAAACAGTTGAATTTTATGGGTGCAACTAGTAACCATTTATAAATGTAATATAGTTGAATAACTGTAGGTGTTCCCCTTTTGCTTCGAAAAGTTAGATAACATTTCAAATACGCCAAAAAGGGTAACTAACTTGAGTAATTGGAAGACATTTATGACAAGGTTTTTGCCCTTGCTTCAAAAGACAAAGGGAATCCTAAACAATTGCTCCAAGGTTTAATTTAAATTATGTTTTATGTTTCCTTGAGACATCATTTACCAATCTTGCATGATAATTTATATGAAACTACTTAGACGTTTATTATTATGTGCTTGTGTATGATAATAATGTTTTTTTCATTAAAGAATTGTGATATATGAGCTAAATCAAGGCATTGATTAATAATTCTTTTTACTCAATTAGCTTTCGATTCTTTTGAGTGGATGTTTAAGTCTTTTTTTTAAGACAAGCAATAACATAAGTCTGGAGATATTTGATATTACTTTAGTTGTACATCTTTTAGGCATGTTTTGAGGATGATTATCTTAAAGCACTATTACATGTAATTTGATGCTTGTTTGTTTAATTATCAAATAAGATGCTCCTTATATTCTTTTCTATGATTTATTATGTTTTTTACAACTTTTGTGAGTGTTTTAAGACACTTTTGAAGCTATGAGAGATACGGAATCAATTAAAGGAGTTAGAGTGTCATGTTACTGAGTTCTACACCAAATTTCAAGGCTAAATGACAAATGATGAAGAGATTATAGCAAAAAGATCAAGAAGAAGTGGTGAAAGATGGAAATCCAACACTAGTACATGGCCTAAAACATAGGTTAGGAAGTATCCGTGTCTTAACACATGACATAGTTAAGCTCCACATGGTTTTTAACCTAATTTCCATCATTTAAGGGAGCCTTTGGCTCCTTGAAGCCCCATTGTCACCACCAAAACCATAGAGGAGATTCCTAAGCCATATTAACAAGAATGGGAGCAACATTAAATGAGAAAGTCATATCTAAACACCTAGAATTAAAGATAAAGAATGGTTTTCCAAAAACAATCATAAAGGAGTTAAGAGATTCAAGAACCATTATCATAAGCTTCTTCATCCATACTTTTTTATTGATTATTTTTGTTATATATGTTTAAAACTTAGTTTTATTATAGGATATAAATGATTATGAAGCTTAGGATGTAGTGTTCCATTGTTCCTTTAATTTAATTTTGAATTTCCATATGGATTTGGGTTCAGTTATAGAGTTAATGAAATTTTTTTTAATATTATGCAAACGTAAACTTCAATTCCAATGGTGTCACTACATATTTTTATAATGAGAAATTAAATATATGATTAGATCAATCCATAAGTGATGCATCTTACATGGGAACTAAAGATAGGCTCACATGAGATGTTGAGATTAGGTTTGAGCTTAATAAAAAAAAAGGTTCTATAGAACACATTAATGCATTCAATTGATATTTTGAGATAAAGAAACTTTCACTTAACTTATCAAATTAAATAGGATAATATAACTCAAGAGAGAGAGGAATTTAATTTAGGGAATCTACAATCTAAGATAATCTGGAGAATCCATTAATTCAAGGTTAAGTGAAGAATACGAATATGTATTAGGTAGATTAATTGTCTAGATCCTAACTTCGTGATTACTTATGAGTTGTTAGACTTTATCTGTGGATTTGCCTTTGTTATTTAATTTATTTTCATTAATCAATCAATTCAACTTTCATCTTTTGAGTAAGTTTGATAGCAAGGATAGGAATTCTCTTGTAATCACAGTCCTCGTGAATCGACAATCCAAAATCAGACTAGCTATACTACCCCATAATAGCTTAACTTGCCTATTTATGTGTTTTAGTAGTGTTTGTTTGTGATTTTTATATTTATATTTTATTAAAAATTAGGTATGCTCAGCACACATCAATGTTGAAGTTAAAGAGTGAAATTTATTGTCATTTGAAAACCAAGGGTATTTATAATAATGTTTTTCCCTTAACATAAAATGGCTAGTTTACTTCTCAAATAAGGTCTTAATTCTCTCAAAAAAAAAATTTGAACAAGTTTTTATATTGACCTATATAAAATTAATTGGATGATTGTTATTATGTATAAGGGTTTGGTATGATTAACGATGTGATTTTGTGTGTATGTGTGTACAATGAGTCATATCATAGCCATAATTGGCTTATAAGATATTGGTTATGTTCAATTTCATTGACTTGTTTTTTAGTAACCAATCAACTTTTGATTTTTTATAGAATGTTTCTAAGACAGTATCTAAGTGGTTTCTTGAGGACATATAATATTTCAAATATAGGGGAATTGATAGGGTTAATCTATATAAGTTTTTATGTTAATTTTTAAGATGTTTTTATCCTTATTAATGTATGAATTTTCCCTCTTTAAGAGTTATTTTAGTTATATTTTAGGTACATGTCAATTCGAGGGGGAAAAGTTTAAAAACTGAAGAAAATGAACAATTAGCACAAGGGGGCAAGACATCAATTGCTACCCATCAATGATGCCATTAATATCCTCTGAACCACCTTTATAACCTTAAAAAGTGGGAAAAAGTGAAGAAACATAGAAAAACAGTAGTCCCCTTCAACCGTGCCCTTGTACTCAAGTTCAAGAGTCGTTACGCAACTGATAACATAAAAATTGATTATTATTTGGACCAAGAATGACTCAAAGACCCCAGGAAACATATTAGAGTTTCCTAATAACCTTAGGAGCCATCTAAAACTATAAAAATGAGGGGAGCCAACATGAGAAAGAAGGAGAGTAAGGAGAAAAAGAAGAGAGAAAACATTTAGAGAAGAGATGAAATTTTCATGTTTGGGTAGTTAGGTTTTATTTCTGCATTTATATTTAGGTTTTTATTTCTTTTGTTCTTTCTTTGCATTAAGTTATTGAGTTTAAGTTTTGTAAGGAGCGTTCAAGGTTGATTAAGGAGAAAGATTTGTAATTAGGATAAGGATATTTTTATTGTGTCTCTTTAACTCTTTCTTTCTTTTCGTATTAATTATTTTATTTTCATTAATAACGTATTTTTTATTTATGTATATCTTTGTCTTTATTACTAATTATGTGTGCTTATTTTCTGTATTTAGGGGTTTGGTTAAAAGATGGATTGATTTTTGTTATAATTATATTAATCTGTTTATTTAAGTGCTTAACCATCTATATTAGACTGGCCATCTAGGATAGATTCTTAGGTAATTAGGGATTTAAGAAATCTACCTTAATTAGTACAAAAGTCAATAAACAAGGTAGTTTAAATTAATCAATGTCCAAACACTGATTAATTAAGAGGGTCTCAATTTTAGAAGAGGATTTTATGATTGAACTTCTTAAACTTTAAACCTATTACCTAATTTCATTTAATAACCAAACATTGGAGCAGGACTAATAGAGATAAGACATTTACTTAAAAACAAATATGTCCTGATTTAGTGAAGATACTCTAGATTTAGTCATAAAAAATTTTCATAGACTTAGTTAATCGATCGAAACTTGAAACTTAGCTAGATCTTAATATTAGTGAAACTCTTAACTTATTACTTGCATTTAAATTGAATAATTTTTTACTAAATGCTCTTAAAGCATACATATTTAGACAAGATTTAGTGCCTATTTAAATTGGCTTTAAGGGTAAATCAATTTGATTCATACTTGATGTTGAACCAAGGGAAGCTTACCTTATTTTGATGATGACAAAATTTTGTGCTTTTAAGTGTTTAAAAGATAAGTACTAAAGTTGAAGAGTGAAAGAAATTGGTTAAGGAGTCTTAGAGCTAATGATTGTATTTTCATTGTAAATTTCACTTAGTCATTTTGGTGTTTTAAAAAAGATCAATTCATGCATAATTACATACATATTTTAGAATACGCATATAAGATTCATAATCAAGAGGAATCTTATTTAAAAAACTTTTAATAATGCTTTAGATAAGTTAAAAATGTTTTTGGTAAATTTTTTAATGTGTTTATGAGTCTACAAAGAGTATCAAAGTTTTAGGTTAAAAATGTTTTTGGGAAGGTTTTGAATGTGTTTATGACAATACAAAGAGTATGAAAGTGTTGGGAAATAATTTGGATTGGATTGAATATGTTTATATAAGTGTATACATGTTTTAAGGGTTAAAAGGTGTCCTATAAGCGTTAAACAATAGAGCATAGTAGAAGGCCATATATGTTCTTGACACTCAATTGGTGTTGATTAAATACCAAGAGCCACCATTTAAAAGCACAAATCATGCTCAACAAATTTGCTTAAATGGTCACTTAATTTTACCACATTAGAATGTTGTATAATGGTAACAAATAACTAGTTTGACTTTTTAAGGCTATAAATAAGTTTACTTACTCTAGTTTTCAATATACAAGAGCTTAGAAATCAATTAGTTAAGATTTTTTAGCATTAATAAGTGTTTTATATGTGGTTTTGAGTTAAGGCTTTGAGTTGATTTTTTGTGAGCTTTTTTAATATGTCTTTACATTCATCAAAAGCTATTATTTAGCCTCTTAATACAATAATGTATTCTTGCAAGTATGTATTTTGAGAGATAGAATAGTTAAGCATCAAAGGTTATCCTTAAGCCTTTGAAAAAGGGTTGCACTTCTATCATTATTCTTTTGATAGTGGAACAAAATCTTAACAGTGGTGTTAGAGACTAGACGTAGGAGTAAATGGATAGCTTTGAACTAGAATAAATTGGTTGTGTCACTCTTCCTTAAACCTTGTTCTTTACATAATTATTCCTATTCAATTGTGTTTATATCATTATATTAAATGTTTCTTATATTTTATTCAAGTTATTTATTTGAAAAGTTAATGTTGATTGAATTAAGCTTTATTCATTACGATTATTATTACTTGTTTTCTATAATTAGTTTTTTGCAAGTCTTAAATATTGTTAAGTGTTCTTAGGAATTTATAGAATTTTTAAAAACCTAATTTAACCCCCCATCTTAGGTGTCATTAAAGTCTAACAATTGGTATCAGACTGTAGATCTCATAAATAATTTAAATCTGACAATTTAGTGAGAAAAGATCGGTATGGCACACACAATGAATTCCTTTGTCCCCTTAACTAGTTTAGAAGCACAAATTACACATAGAAATCCCTTTTTTTGATTAAAATAACTACCTATATTGGAAGACTAGATTGAGACACTATTTGATGGGTGAAAGCATAGAATTATCATTAATGGTTTCTCAAAAAAACCCTATCCCGACTAAACCCATAGGAAACGAACTAGTGCCTAAGAAAGATATAGAGCGTGATAAAGAAGAAAGAAAATTAGCCTCTCTAAATTTCAAAGTCATAAATATTTTGTATTGTGTTCTAAGTATGAATGAATTTAATAGAATTTATATGTGAAACTACATATGACATTTGGCATACTAAAAATCACACAGAAGGCATAAATCAAGCAAAGGAGAGTAAAATTAGCATGCTTACTCATTCATAAGAACCTTTTTAAATGTTGAAAGATGAAGACATCTCTACAATTTATGTTCATTTCCTTGATATCATTAATACTTTAAAGAGGATAAGTAAGACTTATTCAAATGTTGAGCTTGTTAGAAAGATCCTTATGTCTCTATTAATGAAGTGAAGGATGTCAACACTCTTCATCTAGAAGAACTCATTAGCTCACTATTAACATATAAGATGATGTCAAAGGAGACTTAAGAAGAGAAAGTTTCACCCAAAAGGAAGAATATAGCATTCAAGTCTTCAAAAAAAAAAAAGGAAAGAGAAAATGAATAATCCTCACTTGGAAGTGAAAATAAAGAACTTGCTATTATTATAAGAATATTAAAGAGATTCATAAGGAATGCATTTATGCATAGAAAAGGTAAGTATTTTCTAAAAATAAATTAGTTCATATAACATGTTTTGAATAAAGTGCAAAAGGTCATTTGATGTTATAATTCCCACACCTCCAACAACAACAACAACAACAAGAAGAAGAAGAAGAAGAAGAAGAAGAAGTGAAAGAGAAGAACAAAAAGAAGGGATGGAAGAAGGAAAAGAGAAAAAAAAAGACTAAATAAGAAGAAAGCATTGAAGGCTGCATGGTATGAATCAAGAGACTCCAAAAAAGAAGATGTGGCTAACATGTGTTTCATAGCACAAGATGAAGTAAGTCTTTCTAAGACTAGTGAAAATGAATGTGAAGTTGAATACTCATATGAAAACGTAGTGGTATAACATATAGAAGAATTGGCTAAGAAAAAGTATAAGTTACATGATAAACATAAGAAAACTTTAGAGGAATTAGATGAACGTAAATTAGAGTATGAAAGACTTATGCAAGAAGTAGAATCAATAAATAAGGATAATGATGACTTAGTGAATGAAAACATATCATTAAAGAAAGAAATAGAAAACCTTAAGGAATCACTTGTAAAGTTTACAAAAGATAAAGAGAAATTAAATAACATGCTAGGTGCATAAAAATTAACATATGATAAACATGGTTTAGGTTATAAAAATGATTGACCATCTTGTAGCAAGATTATTTTTTTAAAAGGGAAGAAATTAGAAGATGAATCTCTATCTAATTCTTCTACTCAAAATGCATCACATAGTAGGCCACAATCTAAGAAAATGCATCATACATTCATGTATAGTCAAAGGACTAGGCCTAAGAGATTTAAACATTAAAATTTTAATGATAGAAGTTTATTTTCTCAATATAGGAAAAATTTTCAACCATGGTCTTACAATGATTTTAAGCCATGAAATAATTTTATGAGTATATATAGAGAACAAGCACTTTATTTTGCACTTATTGTGACTATTATGGACATGTAGCTCATTTTTGTTATAATAAAATTAAAGATATGAATGTTTCGTCATATGGTCAAAATAGGTATCCCACTAGCATTCAAGCAACCAAGAAAATATGGGTACTAAAGATGCGTTGATATTGTAGGTCCATCAAGAGTATATCTAAGAGCATGAAAAAAAAAGGAAAATCACCATGATACTTTTTTGAACTAAGGAGAAAGAAATCAAGTGATATTGGGTTATGTACAACATAGGAAGTATTTCTTATGGAATGAATGATATATGTGATGATTTCTTGAATTATGATTGGTACTTTAGAATTATGAATTATTTTTGGTGACGGAATTATTATTTGTCATTTAGTTTCTCCTAAAGTTACTATTTATTACCTAGATGCTTTATATATGATGTGATGATTTTACAAATCGCATAAGGAAGCATATAGAGATATTTGGACACTATTTAAAAAAGGGATGATAGGAAAATTTTTCTTCCAAAATTATTTGATGATTTCTTATTGCTTTTATTATTGTTTATCATGTAGATTTTTAAATCCTCTAAAGCATTTTTAACTTCGAAAAGATCATGATATGTTATCCTTGTGAAATTTTTTGGATATACCTAAAAAATACTTGAAATTTGTTTTACTTAGGGGCGTTAACCTTTCTTAATTACAATTACGTGATTTTTGTAAACAATAAAGAAAATATTGATTTGTAAATTTTTAAAATCATTCTTAATAACATTTGATAAGTTATTTATCCATGACATTGTTTTTATCATTAATAATTGAAAATGTTGGTTGTGGAATATGATTTATTAATTTTTGAAATGATTAATCATGAAATTCTGGTGTTTCTTTATAGAAGAGTTTCATATTTTCAATTGTGACATCAAAGTGTCATTATAATTCTTTTATACCCCTTATATGAAGATTTTTTAATAATGGTTTATATGTTTGTGAAAAATAGGCAAAATAGATTAAATTTCGTGGTAATTTTTAATGCATTTTTTAGTCTTTAGGTTTTAAGTTGTTTTAAAATTTATGAATCTATTACATGTTTATGTTTATGCTTTTAATGATTCTAAAAAAGGGAGAGAGAAGTATATGATACTACGTCCTATTAAGGGGGGTAGTAGAAATCTTTATCACTCATAATACATGAATTTAGTTTTCATATTGTTTTTAGTTTTACGAGAATTCCATGATTATGATAAACTTAGGGGGAGTTAGTTGTTTCTTAAGCAATTGTTGTTGATTATGCTACCTGTCTACGAAAAAAATGAAACCATTAAAATGCATTTGTATTTTTGACATCAATTTTATGGTGAAAGATGACTATATGTCATTTTTAAATATTTTGGAATGATATGTGAATGTTTGAAGTGTACAATATCACACATTTTGTCATCAACAAAAAAAGAGAGATTCTTGAACTAAAAAAATTCATCTTATTTTGATAATGAAAAAACATTATTTGAATTAATAATTTTTTGATTTGAAGTATCTCAAAGAAGTTGAAGTGTGAAAGAAATTGTTTAAGGAGTCTTATAGCTAAATTGAAAATCGTGAAACTAATATAAAGAGGACTCAAGTTGGAAGGTCAAAGACAACTTTTATATATATATATTTATATTTATATTTTCATTTAGTCAGTTTGATGTTTTGACAAGGCTCAATTCATGTATAACTGCATTCATATTTTAAAATATACATATAGGATTCATAATCAATAGGAATATTTTATGAAAAAATTGTATAATTCTTTTGATAAGTTAAAAAAGTTTTAGGGTTTTGAATGTTTTTGTAAGCCTACAAACAGTATAAAAGTATTAGGAATTTGAATTGGATTAAATGTGTTTAGACAAGTTTTGCATGTTTTTAAGGGTTAAACAGTGGCCTATAAGGGCTAAACGGTGGTGCACAGTAGAGGCATGTCCAGTATACATTCCTAGTATTTAAATGACATGAGTTAAACAATGCCATTTAAGTTTTAGGAACTGCCATTTAAGATCATAAATCATGCTCAGCATATTTGTTCTAATGGTAACTTAATTTTAATACATTAAAATGTTGTAGAACGATAACAAATGGCTAGTTTGAAATCCTAGGGCTATAAATAAGATATCTTACACTTTTTTTCAATATAAAATTACGTAAAAATCAATCATTCAAGTGTTCTAAGCATTAAGAAGTGTTTTATGTTTGGTTATGAGTTAAGGTTTTTGAGCATTTTGAGCACATTTGTCCATTCATCAAAGGTTGTTTCTTAGCCTCATAATACACCAATTTGTTCTTGAGTGAAATTCTTTCAAGTGTGTATATTGACAGATAGAATGGTTGAGAGTTAAAGGTTATCCTTAAGACTAAAAAAGGATTATACTTCTAACATTATTCTTTTGATAGTGAAATAAAATTTCAACAGTGTTAGGGACTAGATATAGGAGCAAGTGGATAGCTTTAAACTAGAATAAATTGGTGGTGATACTCTTCCATACACCTTTTACTTTTACGCAATTATTCCTATTCAATTTTCTTTATATCATTTTCTTAACTCTTGTATTTTAATCAAGTTATTTATTTATGAAGTTTGTGTTTGTTGAATTAAGTTTTATTTATTACGTTTATTATTACTTTTTTCTGTAACTAGTTTTTCAAAAGTCTTAAATATTGTTAAGTGTTCTTAGGAATTCATAGAAAATTTTTTAATAAGCTAATTCACCCCCTACATTCAATGTCTAACATTTATATTGAGTTAAATCATTTGAATGAGATGTTGCTTAGCCATTTCTATGTTTGACCATGTTTTGTAGGACTTTGGTGGGAATTTCAATGCATATTTGGAACTAAAAAAGGTATGGAATAACTTTTAAGACTTAGAGCATCAGGTTATAAAGTTAAACACTAAATTTCAACGTTATATGAAAAGTCATGAAGAGTGAACAAAGAAAAGCTCCAAATTTGGTATAAGTGACATTGGTGAAGGATTAAGTGCATTACTAGTGATCAATTTGTTATGAAATTGATAAGGATACAAGAAAAACATGTGAGGAAGCTTCATACCAAATTTCATGGTAGTTGGATAAAGAATGGAGAAGATATCACAAGAAAACCAAAAGGAGCGGAAAGTTGGAGCATCATGGGCAGCAGCATGCCTGTGATGCTATCCATGATTTTGAACCAGCAAGAATCACAACCAGCATCATGGTCATGATCAAGACACCCTTCCCATCTATAAATAACATAATTTTGGGTTTTCAAGTGATTTTCTTGCTATAAAAGAAGTTCCTTCATCGGTCAAAGGGGATACATCAAGTATCAAGTCAATTTTGAAGGGAATCATCCAATATTGAAGGAAGAGGAAGCATCCAAAGGCATAACCTCAAGGATCAAGGAAGGGTTTTACAAACCAACATCAAGATTTCTAGGATTTAAGAAGACCTGTAATGAGCTTTCATGTTCCATTCTTCTTTATGTTTGTTTGTTTGAGTGGAACTATGTGTCGAAGATAAAGGTTTTATAATATTTAGGGTTTTATGAACTCTAGGATGTAGTATGCTTACTATTCTTGTTTTATCTTGTTATTCTTGTTTTAACTCTTGAGTTTCAAGTTTTTGAATTAGACTTTTTCATGGATATTAAATATTTTGGATCTAATTAATATGCGAGTGTAAACACTAATTTTTGAAGATTTTATAGGCGTATAATTAAGATTGCAAAATTTCTTATATTTATGATACACTATATTTGTACTATATGGGAGTAAAGTGAAACGCAAACACTTTCAAAGAAGTTGCATAAGCTAAATAAATAAAGATGGTATGAATGGAAGATGCTTGAACTTATTGAATAGAAATTAGAAAAAAAATACAAGAAACAACTTACAAACTCCTTTTAGGTTTAAGGATAACCCTTTTATATTCTTTTCCTACGGCATAAAAATAACCTTGTCACATTCTTTTTGAAGGCTCAAGAATAACCTTACTACTATAATACTTTTAGTATGCTAGAATAACACTAACTTCTAAAAGAATACACAATAACAATGTTTACACACTTCAAAGACAATATTGGCACTAGTCACTTTCTCAAAAAGTCTAACATATATGTTCTTTCTGTTGCTCTATCGATGTTTTGCTCCACACTTAATTAGCTATTTATAATCTTAAACATAATCAATTAATCGTTAGTGAATATCCAACATTCATCTTGGTCATTAAGGTTGTCACTGCTGTCTAATATGACCATTCCTAATTTTTTGCAGCATAATCTTCTTCATTTGGTGGATCGATAACCACATTCTATTGACCTGCCTTCTAGTTTTGGTATATTCAGTCGACAAGCCTACATTCATTCCACCATTCTTCTTTGCAGATGCATTTGTTCGACCAAACTTTTGTCCTATTATGTTCGATCGATCGATGTACATTCAGTCGACCGACCTTCAGCCAATGGATACCTGGAGCAATGTATTTGCTTCTCCTAAACACTTCTAAGATCCTTCTCTTTTTCTCTTACACACTTAAAAAGTGTTAGCAGTAAAGGTATTTTTTCATTGATAAGTATGCTTTAAGGTTATGTTTCTAGGTTATTTTAGGTGTTTTAAGTGGTTCTTTATGTGTTTTAGCTTTAGTTTATTTCATCTTTTATTTATTTTGCATCTTTGCAAGATCTTTGACATGTTTAAGTATTTCTTTATTTTTCTAGTGTTTAAGGGTGGATTTTCAGCTTATTTGAGGGATAGTTTAATACACTTTGTTTGATGCTTTTACAGGTAACAAGATTTCAATTTTAGTTATGGTGCAAATGATTTGGTTAGGCCATTAGACATATTTGTGGAACTTATATAGCTATGAAACATTGAGGGGATCAAGGTCAATATGTTAAGAGTTTTCATTTCAAATTTCAAGTCAATCGGATTTTTGGAGAAGGAGTTATGGCTAGAAGAGTTGAGGATACAGAAAGTTGGAAGGTGGTAGAAATTTAGTATCAAATGTGGTACAGCTAACTTGGATGAGGCATTAGGTACAATTTTAAGGATCATTGTTTGCTCGCAAAACAAACAACTAGTTTTATGCTCAAAACTGCAAGTATACGGATCGTACTTGCAGTAAAGAACGAATATCGATCCCACAAGGATTGAATCTAAACACCCTATCAATTTGGTTTACACTTTGTTCAAGAAATCAATTTAAACAAATTAAATATAAATAAATAAATAAGACGCAGACAAATTTGGAAGCAAAACGAGCAATACAACTAATCGCCAACGTAGCAAAGGAAAATTAGGGGAAATTTAAGATTTAAGAATAGGAATTGTTGTTATCCCTATTTATTCCCCTTTGGTTAATTGATCTAATTTATATTTGGGCCAAAATTTCCTAATATTTTAGCTACCCTCTCTCAAGGTGCAACTAAATGTCACTAATTAAATAATCTAGAATTAACTTTGGGATCTCTCAGTAGGCAAAGTCTTTCCTAAATATTTAACTAGATATGAAGCTATCCCATAGGCAGTATACTAATTCATCGAAATCTCTTCCTAATAAATCAATACCTTATTGTCTATAGGTCTATTAAATGACAACTCCCGTTGTAAATCTAACACAAATCTCTTCTTTGCCATCTTTACTACTTGTTTTTATAGGAAACATTATTGTTAATGGATTTATTGTTATTATGAGTAACTAAACACTTTGTAGGAGTTGTGCTTGAACTATTTTGTGGAACTCTTGCTTTTTGATTCAATGAGTGGATGTTTTTTATATGTATTGAGCTTAAATCTTGCAATAGATCTAGAGGCTGAGCTGGGCATTTGTGTTGGGTAGTGCAACAAAAGTTGGCTTCCAATAGACCTATACATATTTAGGTTATCGCAAGTAGTTGAAGATAGATCTTGGCTATTTGTTGAAATTACCTATAAGATTACTTAATATCTAGTTGAATGGTTAGGAAAAGTTAGTAAGTCTACACATAGCATAATTAATCCTAATTTATTTAACTAGGGACAGTTAATTGCACCTTGAGAGGGGGTAATTAAGTGATAGAAAGTCTTGCGTCGAATAAAAATGGATCAAATTGGATCATTAAGTAAATAGGGAAGCAAAATAAGGATAGAATAACTCCTAATCTTAAGCTTTGGTTATCAAATTCATACATTTCGTCTCAATTGGTTGTTTAATGTTAATTTAGTGAATTTTATTTTATTTTCTATTTTTTAGCATTTAAATTTGTTTATTAAAACAAGTAAAACCTAAAATAAGTGGTGACTAAACTCAATCTCTTTGGGATCGATATTCTCTTTTTACTATAAATTACAACTCATATACTTGCGGTTTTAAGCATAAAATAAGTTTGATAGTTTTGCGACATCATCAACAAGTTTTTAGTATCGTTGCTTGGGATTATTTTTTTTAGCATCTTGTTTAGTTTTGGTTACTTTGATTTAAGAGTTTTTTATACTTTTTCTTAGGTATTTGCAAGTGCATTACCATAAGGAGCACGCGAAGGTCTACCGAATTTAGTGATGAAGAGTTGTCGGATATAACAAGTCACGAACGAGAGTTGAGAAGAGCAAAACACCAAGGAAGTATACAAAGAAATATGGTAGAAGAAGGAGAATAAGGAGGAGCTAAGAGGACACTAATGGATTTCATGAGGCCAGGTTTCAGTCCTCAAGGAGTTGCAAGGCTTGTGGTTGAAGTAAACAATTTTGAGATCAAGCTTGCACTTCGCAACATACTTCAGAACAGTGTGCAGTTCTATATACTATCCAATGAAGATCCTAATTCCCATCTAGGTAATTTTTTGGAGACCTGTGACACATTCAGATTCAACGGAATGTCTAATGATGCTGTGAGACTCATACTATTTCCATTCACTTTGATGGATCTAGCAAAGGCATAGTATAACTCCCTTAGCTCAGAACAGATTACCACATGGGAGTAGATCATCCAAGCTTTCTTTACAAAGTAATTTCCACTAACCAAGACCACCAGGATCATCAATGAAATCATAAACTTTTAGTAAAATGATGGAGAGTCATTATATGAAGCTTGGGAGAGGTACAAAGAGTTACAAAGAAGCTACCCACACCATAATCTTCCTAAGGAGTTCTTCATATAGACATTCTATAATGAAGTTAATCAAAACATAAGGGGGACCATAGATGCAACTACTGTGGGATCATTGATGAGGAAAACCAATGATGCAGCTCATGAACTTTTGAAAGAGTTGATGAGCAATAGTTATATATGGTCAAGTAAGAGGAGTAAACCATGGCAAAAGGAGCAAAAAGAAATAATACCTGTTGACATGGTAACGGCACTACAAGGTTATATTACAGCCCTCACCAAGTAGTTGAGCAACATCCAAGGAGCATGTTCATCTACAGTGAAGGCCATGCAACTTCACTGTGACCTTTGCAGAAAAGATAACCACAACACATCATAATGTTTCTTATTGGGAGTCAGTAGCACAGAATAAGTAAATTACTTGGGCCAACTATATAGAGGTAACAACCTATACTCTAACACTTATAATACTTGATGGAAAAAACCATCCCAATTTCTCTTGGAGCACTAACAATGCAGGTGGCCAAGTGGGAGCACAAGGACCCCTTGGACTTCAATAATATCACCTTGGAGCTTTAGAGGGCAAGATGGAGAAGATGATGGATGTTATGGGAACTAAATTTGTAAGTCAACAGGTAAAGTTCAACCAAATTGTAAAGAATCATGCTTCCTCCATCCATAACTTAGAAGTACAGGTAGGTCAAGTTGCCAATACTTTGTCTTTTAGAAGTGCAGGTAGCCTACCAAGTAATATAGAGTTCAATCCAACGAAGTAAGTAAAGCCATCAGAGTTATAACTATAGAAGAAATCAAGGAGCCAAGTGAGGAGGTTAAGGATGCAAGAGCTAAAAGTCATGTTAAAGAGGAAAAGCAGCAGGAGGAGAAGCCTTACATCCTACCACTACTATAGAAGCCAAGAATACCTTACCCATAAAGGCCTTAACTGAATTCAACAACTCCAAAAGTTTTTTAGATCTTTGAGAAGGTGTAGAAGTTTTCATTTATGGATGCATTATAGAATATGCCCAATTATGCTAAGTTTCTACAGAATATCCTAACCAACAAGCAAATTTGGGATGAAAACCAAACAATATAATTGACATGGAATTATAGCTCATCCAACAACAACCACATGCAATCCAAGAAGCGAGATTTAGAGAATTTCACTATTCTTTGTACTGTTGGTAACTTGGAATTTTCTACATGTTTATGTGATTTAAGAGCAAGTGTTAACTTGATGTCTTTATCTGTTATTAGGAAATTGGGGTTAGGTGAGGTGAAGCCAACCTTTTTGGTTATACAACCGGTAGATCAAATGATAAGGAAGCTATATGGAGTTATAGAAGATATGCTCGTAAAAGTAGATAAGCTCTCCATTCCTGTTGATTTTGTGGTGTTTGATTTTAAGGAGGATAGAATCTGCCCATTGATTTTTGGAGGACCTTTTGTAAACACTGATAAGGCTTTAATTGATGTCCATAAGGGAATGTTAATGCTTCATATTGGTGATGAGCGAGTAGTATTTAACATGGGCAAGAAGTTGAAAAATCCAGTGTAAAGAAATGCTTATATAAAGTTAGATGTGATTGATAAGTGTGAAAAGAAGCAAAAGATAAAGCATGAAGGAAAGGAAATTTTCAAAGATGATGAAGGAGTTAAGAATAAGGAGGAGTTGGGTGAGTGGTTGAAGCAAGAACCTTTAGGAAAAGCAAATTCCCTTACCCTATTTTCCTTTGTGAGGCCACCAATACTTAAGTTGCAATCCTTACTTTCAAATTTTAGACATGCCTCTTTGAGTGAAGAAGAAACATTACCAATGATTACTTTGAGTCACTTGATTTTATGACAAGAGAAGAGGGTATCTAAGGTTAGAAAGAATATAATTAAAGGAAAGTTGAAGTTATTCCCTTGTAGGTTCAAATTTCGAGGGAGAGGATCTTTTGAAGTGGATCAATTCTTCAATCATGGGAACTTTGAAGTGAAAGGCTTCAAGAGAGAAGCATTAAAGATTTCTGGGCATCATGGCAAGTTGTATCTTGAAAATTTTCCTTCAAGACAAAAGGGAGCAGTTTCTTCCCTTTTAATCTTTTGATTGAACAAGTTAAAGATTGGTCAAGCTCATGACCTTAAATGAAGCATGTTTTGTGTAGTTTTTAAATTGTTTCAAGTGTTGATTCTTAGCTTTTAACTTGTTACTTTCTTTAATCTTCTATTTTCTTTTGTTTAATACTTGATTTCTTAAGTTTAATTGATTTTTTAGGTAGATATTGTTGTTTGAGATTGATTTTGAAATTTTGAATTGAGATTGGGGTATTTGGACACTTAATTGCTACAATTTAGAAGTGATTAGGGCATTTTCCATGTCACCATTGTGGCCTAACATGAGGGTGACATGGGGGGTGTGAAAAATGCTCTGTCACGATCGTGGAGTTTTAGTCACGATCATGACATTTTTAAACCTCTCTATAACCCTATCTTCTGCCTTCCTTTTTCTTTATTTCTTTCTCTCCTCCCTCTCCCTCTCTAATTTCAATGTCACCAAGCCCTTTTCCTCTATTTTTAGCTAGGATTTCTTCAAATCTAGTGAGTTCTTGTTGGTTTCTTCCCAAAATCTTCAAGTTTCTACACTTTTTGTTCATGTTTTCTTCTTTCTGCAGTTTTTCTCTTCTTTCAACCCCCATTCACGCCTCTCTCTCTCTCTCTCTCTCTAATGTGGCTATGTTACTTCTATTTTGGCTTTTCTCACCATCTTTGTGTATTTTTGTAGGAATTTGCACACCATGCCTCCAAGAACCAAAACTCTTTGTTGGAATTTCGCCCAACCTATACAAGCCAAAATGGAAGCCTGCAATGCAAGGGATATTTCTATAAATTTTGATGTGCCTTTCCCTATTTCCTCCTAAGATGAAGGTTATAGGTACAATATTCTAAAGAATAGGACCATTCTTACACCTCTCTATTTCAATTTTAATCTTTTAGAAGAAATGGGGATTAATGAGAAATTATTATTATTGTGCTTGGTGGTTGGGCATACTTTATCCAATTGGATTATCCTATTTTCACTTAGTTGACACTTGAATTCTTTACCAACTTACATTTCGAAACACCAACTTCAACTGATTTTTGGTTTAGGTTAAAGGGTCAAGCTCACAAGTTAGATGAGAAAGTACTGAACTTAATTTTTGATTTTCCTAAAGGCCATGTAGAAGATGCCCATCAAGATTTTTTCAACTATATTTATTGGCACTTTTTGGCTAAGCTTCCTGAGTTCAAACCACAAAATGCTACAAATGCCAGTATTCTTAGCCACGAATGTTTGTTACTGCATAAATTTATTTGCTATGCCATTTTCTCAAAAACTTAAAGTAACAAATGTTTAGCTAGGGAATTATGTGGTGTATGGATTAAGTTGTGTATGACCTATTTTTTTCAAGCTCTGATGTGGTCAGTGTAAAAGAGGGGTAACTATTTAGGCCTAGGGTATTTATCCACCGCTTTAACATAACATTTTAATATTGATACTACTGGTCTGACCCCTATTTCTTGTGAGTACTTTTATATCCCTTATTTGCGCCACTCGGACATATTATGGCATAGTAATATGGAACTCTGAAATCCTCATACTCGCACTGTAATCAAACATAGGTTTTCTGCTAAACCTTCAAGCCCTAAGGATGCCCCTCAGTATGATGATGATTTAAGTGAGGATTCAAATGAAGTGGGATGGAAGAAGGTGTGTAATCTCCTCGAGGGCTAGAATAGTCAAACCCAACAATAGTTGGCCACACTGAACAAGAAAATGTAAATGGTGATCCGGTGTTAGCGCTTTTTCGAAAGCAAGCTCCACAAATCTTAGGCGATGCAAGGACTCCAAGTCCCCGTACCAACACCATCACCTCCTCCCTCTCCATAAGCTCTCTTACTCCCTCTTTTTACTTGTTATTTGTTTCTTTTGTTTGTTTTCCTGTACTTTGTTGCTTTGTGAATTTGTTTGTCTTGTGATTTTATTTGTTGTTGTTTGTTTCTGGTGACCCTATTCCCACATTGAGGACAATGTGTCCTTCAAGTGTGAGGAGTTAGTTTTTGTTTGTGTTTGCATTTTTCATGTCATTTAGGATGCATGATAAGTTTATAGTACATGTTGTTTCTGTTTGCATGTCATTTTC
>JAOXYD010183389.1:0-23458 GCA_028565735.1 Pinacopodium congolense | reverse complement strand
GACTTTAGTCTTTTGCCTCATCATGGAACTTTTCTTGTTCTATCCTCTTTATGCTTTTCTGTTGTTTTAGGACATCGGAGATAATGTCTAGTTTAAGTGTGGGTGTGGGGCAAATTTAAAAATGTTTGCACACTTGAGTTATTGTGAATTTGATGATGATGATTTGAATGTGTTAGCTTGATATAATTTTGATCTTTAGTTAATAGTTAATTGTGGTACTTGAAGGAAATTGGTGATTTTAATTTAAGGAACTTTGCTCAACTCTTGAAATGATGCTAACTTCAAATCTTTTTCATTTTTCCTTTTCTTTTGAGTGCTTTACATGTGTTTAGTGACCCATTTATATAATATTTAATGTTGAAGCCTTTTTTGTATGGTTTGTTATATGAATGTGAAATGGGATATTTAAAATAAAGTTTTAAAAGGAAAAGAAAAAAAGAAAAAAAGGAAGTAAAAGAAAGAAACTAGAAGAAAAATAAGACAAAAAGAAAAAAATAGAGTGTTCTTGTTGTTGTGTTATTGAAAGCGTCTTTGTTTTCTGTATTGATATGTGTGTGGAGCAGTTTTCACTCCACTAATTTCAACCTAATGTAAGGTTGAAGTTATGATTGGTGTTATTAGCTATTTGAGATAGTGATCTAGCCTAGTAACTAGGGGTGTTTATGATAAGTGTTGACTTTTACGTTAAAAAGTTAGATGACTTCTCAAATAAACATTGCTCAAAACTCAAGCTGTGTTGTTATTTTCAATTTTTTTTGGTCATTTTGAGTATCTTTGATTAGTTTGCGTGATAATTTATGTGAAATGGCTTGAATGTTGGATATTATACATATTGGGATACTTTTTGACTAATTGTGTGGGTGTGATTAACTTGTTTTTGATCATGATAGAATTGAAATTTGTGAATTGGATTAAAGGTATTAATTGATTTTTTTTGGTACTCAATTAACTATTAACTCTTGATTGGAATTATTTGAGTGAACCATTTAAGGCATTGCTTAAGGAAAACCAATAGTTTAGGTGTTAGTGTATTTGATAGGTTTGAAATATGTTAAGTTTTACATATTTTTAATGTCATTTCAACCTTATTTTAGTATTTAAAAGCTTAATTTGTGTTCCTTTTTGAATTAGCATGCATATTTAACCATGAAACATAAATACAAGTGAAAAGGAAGAAGTTTGGAGAAGAATTGGAGTAAAAATGGAGCAAGACCTAGATTCTGCACTATATATGGTAGGTTCAAGACTTATACGGCGGGATAAGGAGACCGTCGTATACTTTTGAACTTCAGGACCTATATGGCTGGTTACTAGCCTGCCGTATTGCTTAATTATAATGTCGTATTACTCACTGACAACGAAAAAATAAGGACAAAACTGACATTTCACTTCCACATTAGCCTTAATCCTAAAGATAGGGGAGGAGAAGAATAACATGTCTTCATTAATTTTTAGCAGCCTCCATCTATTTTCTTAAGGTTTCTTAGTTTTTCTTTTTGCTCTTTAGGGTTTAAGTTATATTGCGTTTCTGTTTTGTTTTAATCTCTTTAGTTAAGTGTTTTAGGTGTTGTTTATGATCTATTTAAACTTTCCATTAATGTTATTCGTATTTTCTTATTTTTCTTATGTTTATGTCTTGTTTTATGCTTTTCCTTTGTATGGACTTATGAATTTTTGTAATAAAATGCTTTGTTTAATTTTCCAGTAGTATTCCTTTAATTTCTAGCGGTTAGATTTGTTCTTTTAGTATGTTTTTTGGTCTCTTATTTTTTATTTTTGTTAATTTAGTTATGTTAACTTAGTTTTCTTGGGGGTTGGAAGATATTAAAGGGATTTTAGACTCAAAATTATGAGGATTGACTTGAAATCAATTGGGTATTGTGTTTTAAGTCAAGGTTGAATTGAAAATGTTATTTTATGACATGAATTAGGGATTAATGCATATGATTGGCCATCCTAGGTTTAATTTCTAATTCAATTGCTAGGATTTCGCTTTTAATCTCTAATTATTATTAGCTAAATTCATAAGTAGCAATAAATTAATTTAATTTGTAAGTAAAATTAATCAATTAACCTAAGATTCTAATTCTCTAAGTTACATAATCCGAGCTTATGTGATTATGGCTTAAGTTAGTTATTCCTTAGTACTTAAAGCTGCTGCGTCATTAAATCTAGAGAGCTTATTTTAGATTGTTGCGTAGTTAGGGATATTTCCAAAGCTTGTTAGATTTATCTAAGATCAGAAGAACTTAAGATGCAAGAGCTTATTTGTATCTTTATGCTAGCATCTTATACTAATCACAACCTATATATTTCAATAATCAATTATAGGTCCTGAATCCTATAAATATATTCCTCCTAGTTCTCATATTTTTTATTTATTTCCTATCTTTCGCTTTATGTTCGTTATTTTTCTTTTCATTTAGTTTTAATTCCTTCACATCTATGGGTTATTTTTATTTTCTTTTACTTTTGCGAAATGTTAAGAATAGCTTATAAGCATAACTAACTCTTTTTGAGATTGACTCTGACTTCCCCTACTATAATTAGGTATTTTATTATTTAGTAATTTGTGAGAGACTCACCATTTATGGACTTATTAACATCATATTTAGACTTGGATGATAGAGATGGTGTTATAATAATGTCTAATTTGCAAAAGGCAACATACATATCACTTCAAAATGTTTTCAATAAATTGTTTATAATGAACCATTTGATATTGACTTATTGTAGGGATTGATAAGAACTATATAAGAGATGGTGCTAAAAGCCACTTATTGAATAAGTGTAAGATACATTTATCATAACTAATATAGCAATTTGAGCGGGAAGGACAGGTGAGGACAATTCTAGAGTTGTGCATGCTTGACATTTTTATAAGATGTTAATGAGCTGTTGAAGAAACTTGATAAAATTAAACTTGGACATGTGATATCTTTGCTTGACTATCCAAAGGAGAAATGAGTTAGATGTTACCAATTATTTAAATCAAAGTGTCTAGTGGTTGACAACAATATGTGTAAAACTATCAATGGTTGGATATTGCCAATTAAGGATAGACCATTCATTAGTATGCTTGAAAAAAATAAGAATAATAATGATGAGAAGACATGCAAATATGAAACAATTTGTACAAGGGCAGAAAATAGACATTACATCATCAATTGTGAAAAAAAATAGAGAAGAATAAAAAAGAAGCTATGGAGTATAGTAATATGGAATGAAGATGTAGCCTATAAAGTTTCAAAGTGTGACGAAAAACATATTATTAGGATTGGTAGAGATTATATATGTAGTTATAGGGCAAGGGGAATCTATATAAATATTCATGTAAACATGCGATAAGTGCTATCAATCATTCTAAGCAAAGGGTGCAAAGCTTTGTAGATGATTACTATAGGAAGCATTGATTTGAGAGTGTATCTTAGCACTTGTCACAGTCTACAAAGGGTGCTATTTTTAGCCTGTATTTAATATTTAAAAAATAAATCTACTTACGAAAAGGGTAATGCCTAGAAGACTTAAAAAAGCAAACAAGAAAGATATGAATGAGCCAGAGAAAGTGAGTAACTTAAACAATTTATCTCAAAGGGCACAAGTATAAAGATGTAGAAAATGTGACAAAGTGAGTCATCCAAACAAGTTATCTCAAAAGGGGGCAATTACAAAGATTTAGAAAATGAGGCAATGTTGGTCATAATTTAAGAAAATGCAATAAAGAGGGCCTAATAATGACATCTACAAATTTATGTATCCATTCTTTTATTTGCATTGATTAATGATTATAGTATCCTTTTGTCTAATTTGTCTAAGTGATCATTGAATATCTTACAGATTATGCATAGAGTGTCCTATAGTTTCATTGGTATGTTCATAAGTATGTACATAATTTTTTAAGTATATAATGCACTCTTATGAAATTATTTTACTTATATATCATTGAACTTCTAGTTATTATAGGTTACCAGAAGCAACAATGTTGAACATATTATTATACCTGGCTAATATAGAAATATTGTAAGTTTCTTAATTATGTAGTGCATTCTTATGAAATAATTTTATTTAAATTATGTATCTCTTAGTTTTTTGGTTAATATAAGCTATTAGAAGCAACACTATGGAAGATATTATTATACCTAGCCAACAGAACAATACTATAAGTTTCATATACCATGATATAAATTCAGTATTAAGTTAGAACTCTTTTAAGTTTGACATTAACTTATTTGCCATTGGTATAGGTTCGTAACTCCACACATGCTAGTAAATGGAGATTCTGGAGATGACAATCCTAATACATTTAAGTTTCCATTTGAGCCAAAGGGCCTTAGGTTTAAAAGGCATTCAAGCATTATTTATTAACATTTACAAGTTGAAGCAAATAAAAGGGGAGCATTGTTAGTAGAAGGTAGACAAATATCTCAAGGTTTTTGTTTCTCAATCTAGTGCACTTGATGAAAGTAATGTGATTAAGAATTAGACATTATGAGTATGATAATAACTATTTTTTGGGACTGTTATGGTATATTTTAGGACTATTTTTTGGGACCTATGTACAGTTAATAGAGAAATGATAGACAATCAATTGTCCATATGTTTATTATGGTTAATTCATTTTAGCTACTTTAACATCAATTGCCCATATATCAAATGCTACTTTGACAGCTACATTCCCATAGACAGCATAACATAAATGTCTATTGATAGGAGTTCAATTGATAGAGTTTTTCATGATATTTTGATGTTAATTGACTCCTATCTTCATGTTAAAGTGCTTAATTTGTGTCTTGGATTGGTTAATTTACAAATGGAAACCTAATTGAAGTGAAGATGAATCAAAATATGAAGAATAGAACTAAATTAGGAGCAAAATGATAGTCCAAAGCACCACACGTTTTACCCTTGAAGACCCATATTTAAGTTAGCTTTTGGAGACAAACACAGGGGGTAGAACAACTCTATTTTACTCTCTGCCAAATGTCATTTTAGTATTAGTCGAGACAAAACTAGTTGGATCTTCCATCTGATTGGTTGCAATTGGTGCAATTTGCTTCCTTCTTGCTTCTGACATATAAGAAGAGGGTCCCAAGCTAAAAATAACAAGAAGAAACACTTGGAACACAAAATTAAAGAGAGAAATCAAATTGTGTTATTTCTAGGGCTCTTTTTAATTTTTATTCATCTTTTTGATCTTGTTTTACAGATTTAAGTTGCTAGTTAAGGATTGTGGAAGCTCAGACATGTGATTCAAGCTTGTAAACATGTTTTTGGCATATTTTTGGTGTAATCTAACATATGGACTATTTTTTGTGAAATCTAACTTATTGTTATACTAAAACTTCACCTTTAGTTACCATTTTTCAAGAACATGATGAATATGAAGAGTATGATCTATTTCTTGTTTCAAATGAGTGGTTGATTTTATTTTTGGTTATGGAATGGTTCTAAAGTGTTCTTAATATGTGTTGAACTTCTTTATATACATGATTAAAGATTGTTCTTTGCTTAAATAAAGAGATAAAGGCTTATTCTAAACTAAACACTTAGGATACAGTTAAGAAACAACTTAGGATTAGAGAAATCTACCTATTTTGTTGGGAAAATCATTAAAAGCCTAATTTAAATCACTAAATGACCAAAGTTCGATTTATCTTGAGGGTGGTCTGAAAATTGGAATTTTTAGCTTAAGCTTCCTAAAATTTATGCCTAATGCTTAAAAATTAATGAATGACCAAACTTCAACTTAAGCAATTAGAGAAAAAGCTTTGTCTTAACCATAACATGGCTTGATTTAGTGAAGTGACCATATGATAACAATCCATAATTAATTCATTTAGATCATTAAGAACTAATTCCATAACCAATTTATCTATTAGGCAATCCTTTTTATTCCAATTAAGTTATTCTACATAACTTGCGGTTTTAATTTCATTTAGTAAATTTAGTTCATTTGAATTGGAATCTCTAGATAATTGTGACCTAATTTTAACCTAGTACTTGCAATTTGATGAATCTATGTGGAATGATAACTTGAATCTAAAATATTTTCATATACTACGTGTGATTAGTGCACTTGCCATCAATGTTTGTTTAAAATTGTGAAAGAAAGAAATTTGCACTTTAATTGTGGAATTTGAAAATTAAATTTGATTTTAAATCTTCATAGAAAACCAACAACAAGTTTTTGGCACCATTGCTAGGGATCGATGCCAGCATAATTGGAATATTAGGGCAAATTGATGAAGATTAGTCTAGAGCTGTTTATATTGTTTAAAATTTTTAAACTTTCTTTGATTGTTTTTTTAATGATGTGCTTTTCTTTTGTGAGTTTGCTTTTATTTAGTGGTTTTTTTTAGTTTTCTTGTTTGTTTCAAGTTTGTATGCATACTAGGGGATAAAAACCCGAAAAGTGAGAATTTGATCTGGAATTTGAAAGAACCATTCGAAAATAAAAAAAAGAAACTCGAGTGAGCAATTATAGGATTAGAGACTGAAAGCGAACAATCTTTTGATTTAGATATGGATCTACATGAAAAAATAGCTGATAGACCTCAAGAAGGTGCTAG
The DNA here is from genome assembly GCA_028565735.1 of Pinacopodium congolense. Lineage (NCBI taxonomy): Eukaryota > Viridiplantae > Streptophyta > Magnoliopsida > Malpighiales > Erythroxylaceae > Pinacopodium > Pinacopodium congolense. The sequence goes on along the minus strand of JAOXYD010183389.1, from coordinate 16,889 downwards.
ACCTTTAACTATGATAGATTTAGCCTTAGGAAATAGAGGGCGACCTATGGCTAATATTGTGCAGCCTAGAGTCAATATAAATAATTTTGAAATCTCTCATAGTATCATTTCTATGGTACGAGGTTTATAATTTAATGATACAATCTTATACGATCTTAATGAGCATTTACAAAATTTTCTTAACATTTTCAATCTTTTTAGGAATAATGAAGTGTTTAATGATGCTGTTAGGCTTATATTGTTCTCATTTTCCTTAAAGACAAGGTTAGAATATGGCTAAATACTTACCTACCTAGTTTCATTTGAATATGGGACGGATTAATAAAACTATTTCTAGCTAAGTTTTTTCCATTTGCAAAAATTGCAAAATTGAAAACTAAAATTAGTTCATTTGTGCAATATGAAAATGAAAGTTTGTATGAGGCATGGAAAAGGTATAGGGAAATGTTGGTAAAATGTCCAAGTCATGATTTTAACACTTGGAAACATGTGGACTTTTTCTATACAGACCTTACACCCTCTACTCGCTGCATTATAGACGATGTAGCTAGAGTAAGTTTCATGTATAAAATTCTAGAAGAAGTTTATAATTTTATTGAAGAGTTAGCAATAAATAATTTTTAATACAAATCAGAACGTCATTTAAGAAAGTCACATAGGGTGTACGCTATAAATGATACATTTGCTTTAGCGGGCGAAATGGATATATTGAACAAAAAATTGGATAATTTGGTAAGTGGAGTTGGCAGTAGTGGCTTTAGAAACTAAGAAGATTGTTAACATTTTGGTAGTTCCCCCCATGTGTTTGTAAATTGCCAAGTAGGTAGTCTTTTTGCCAGAAAGCTTGATCAAGCCTAATATATGAGTTATAATAGGCAAAGGAATTATCTTTATTCTAATACCTACAATCTTAGATAGAGAAACCACCCAAATCTTACTTGGCAAGATAACTAAAACACTTAACAACCTTTAGCCCAATCACAGAGAGCTCTACCATTAGGTTTTAGAACAACCCTACCCTCACCTGAAAAATTAAGCTTAGAAGAGATAATGTTAAAATATTTTCAGGGTAATGAGTCCTACTTGTAAAGTTATGAAGCAGCAATTAAGAATTTGGAGACTCAAGTTGGCAAAATTTCTCAATTATTACAAGAGCAGCTTCCTGGTAAGCTACATAGTACAATTGAAGTCAATCCTAGGGAGTATGCTAAGACCATTACCTTTAGAAGTAGGAAAGAAGTGGAGGGTAGGGAAGTCAATAAAGAGAAAGAAACAGAACTAGAAAAAAAAATTATGAAAAAGTGGTGGAAGCAGTAAAGAGGAAAGAAAAAGGTAAGGAAATTGTTATTGAAACTCAAATTCCTTACACTCAAAGATTAAAGAACGCAAAGTTGGATAAATAATTTAGGAAGTTTTTGGAGATGTTTAAGAAATTACATATTAACATTCCATTTGATGAGGCCATAGCATAAATGCCAAGTTATGCAACGTTTCTTAAGAACATTCTGTCAAAGAAATGAAAATTAGAAAACTATGAAACTATTAAGTTGAATGAAGAGTACTCAGCAATTCTCTTAAAGAAATCGCCTCCTAAGCTTAAGAAAATTGGTAGCTTTACTAATTTTTATGCAATAGGCAATTTGAAAATATAGAGGAAACCTATGGATCTTAGAGCTAGTATTAATTTAATGCCTTTCTCTATCTTTAAGCAATTGGGATTAGATAAACCAAAACCCACAACAGTTTAATTGTAATTGGTAGCACGTTAAATTACTTATTCACGAGGGATCATTAAGGATGTCTTGTTAAACTTGATAAGATCATTTATCCTGTGGCTTTCTTAGTGCTTGATATAAAAGAAGATTATAAGGTGTCGATTATTCTGGGATGACCTTTTATGGCTACTGCAAGGGCACTAATTCATGTGTATGGCAGAAAGTTAATTATAATATTATACTATGAAGAAGTGGAATTTGATATGTTCAAGGCAATGTAACATTTGATGGATAATGACTGTTGCAATTTTATAGGAGTTAAGCATTTTGAGAGCGACCCTTCTATTGTGTTATGTTCTAATTCTTTATAAAAAGTGTTGACTCATTCTCAGTCAATTAATTTAAATGAAGAAGAGATAAGAGAAATGCTCTCAAATTTAAAAACTATAAAGGTGACTCCTGGTTGGCATCCTTTTAAGAAGTTTAAATCTTTAGATAACCCTTTTAAGCCTTTATCTAAGATATCAATTGAAGAGACATCAGAGTTAGAACTAAAACCTCTTCCTACTCATCTTAAGTATGCTTTTCTAAGGCCTTGTTTAGTTGAGTTTCTATTTTTAATATTTTCCCTATTTTTCTAAACACATAAACAAAAAAAGCACAAAAATCAATAAAAATAATAACCAATACAGTACAACAACTGAAAAAACAGCACAAAAATTGGAAAAGACACACAAAACCATAATAAAAAATCACAACTAGTAAGCCAACTAAACGTGCCCTAAGTCTCCCATCTAAGTTATCTGTCATAATTTCATCTACATTGATTGAATGTATAAAGGATAATTTATTGAGAGTTTTGCGAGATCGTATAGGAGCCATTGGTTGGACAATTACAGATATTAAGGGATTAACTATTTCCATTTGCTCACATAGAATTTTTATGGAAGATAGAAGCAAGCTATTAGTCCAATCGTAGCGAAGGTTAATCCAAAATATGAAGGAAGTAGTAAAAAATGAAAGTGGTAAAGTTGGTAGATGCTAGAATAATTTATTTTATCTCTGATTTACCTTGGGTTAGCTCATTTCATGTAGTACTTAAGAAAGGTAGCATCATTGTAGTTCAAAATGATTAAAACAAGCCAATAGTAACGAGAAAAGTCACTAGTTGGCGTATGTGTATAGATTATATAAAATTAAATGATGTGACCAGAAAAGCCCATTTTCCACTTCCTTTCATTGACCATGTTATTGAAAGATTAGTAGGGCATAGTTTTCATTGTGCATTAAAAAGGTATAGTGGTTACTTACGAATTCCAATAGCCCTAGAGGTTCAAGAGAAAACAACTTTCACTTGTTCATAGGGTACATTTATTTATAGGTGCATACCTTTTAAATTATGTAATACCCCTGTCACTTTCCAACGTTGTATGATAGTTATATTATCATAAATGAATGAATCTTTCATTGAGGTGTTTATGGATGATTTTTCAATGTTTGGCATATCTTTTAGATCTTACGTAGAAAATCTGGATAAGGTGCTTACTAGATGTGAAGAGACAAATTGTTTACTAAATTAGAAAAGTGCCACTTTATGGTATAAGAATGCATAGTACTTAGCCATAAAATATCAAGTAAGGTCATATAAGTGGATCTAGCTAAGATAAAAGTGACTACTCAACTCCCACCTCCAAATTTAGTTCGAGCAATTAGGAGTTTCTTAGGTCATGCTAGATTTTATTGAAAATTCATAAAGGATTTTTCAAAAATTACTAAACTTCTTACTGATCTTTTAACCAAGGACGTCATATTTGATTTTGACGATAAATGTATGTACTCTTTTGAATTATTAAAGGCTAAGCTTACAAGTGCCCCAATTTTAGTTTCACCAGATTGGTCTCTAACCTTTGAATTAATGTGTGATGTAAGTGATTTTGCAATTGGAGCAGTTCTTAGGCAAAGGAAGGATAAAATATTTCTTCTAATCTATTATGCAAGTAAAAAATATGGGGCCCAAAAGAACAATAAAATAACTGAGAAAGAAATGTCGGTTGTTGTGTTTGCCTTCAATAAATTTTGATCTTATTTAGTTTTCTTAAAGATGACAGTGTATATTAATCATTCAATATTGAAATATTTGATGAATAAACGTAATAAAAAGTCGAGATTGATCATATGAGTCTTATTGTTACAAGAGTTTGACATAGAAATTAATGATAACAAAAGGTGCTGAAAACTTTGTTACTGACCACCTTTCAAGATTAAACGAGGAAGTTATCGAACAAGGAGCAAAATAAGAGATTAAGGAAATGTTTCTAGAAGAAAATTTGTTAGTAGTTAAGGATGATTTGTCATAGTATGCTGATTATGTTAATTATTTGGCTAGCAATATTATTACTTATGATTGATCATATTAGCAAAAAAGTGAATTCCTCTTTGAAGTTAGAAAACTTCTTTGGTATGATACATATTTATACAAGATTTTTATATATGGAATTATCAGAAGATGTGTACCTTATGAATAAGAGCCTTCTATATTAACTCATTATCATTCTAAGGAAGTTAGAAGACACTTAGAGCCTATTCGAATTGCACACAACGTTTTAAATTTTAGATTTTATTGGCTAACTCTATTTAAGGACGCATTTACTCATGTTAAATCTTGTGATAATTGCCAAAGAATGGGAAATATTTCTAGGAGATATGAGATGCCTCTCAATAATATTTTAATTTGCAAAGTTATTTATGTTTGGGGCATTAATTTTATGATAGCTTTCACTAAATCATATGCTAATCAATATATTTTTGTAGTAGTCACATTACCCATTAATGATGCAATATGTGGTGAAATTCCTTAAGAGAAACATTTTAAAAAGGTTTAGCACACCAAGAGCCATAATCAACGATGGAGGTTCACATTTTTTTACAATAGGCAATTTTAATCCCTTTTATTTAAATATGGTGTTACTTATAAAGTCACTACAGCTTATCACCCCAAGATAGCAGTCAAGTGAAAATTTCAAATTGTGAAATCAAAAGAATTTTAGAACAGATCGTTAGTGCATCAAGAAAAGATTGGACATTGAAACTAGATGATACATTATGGCATATCACACTGCCTTTAAGATACCCATTGGTATGTCTCCATATCACCTAGATTGTTGCAAGACATGTCATTTACCTGTGAAATTAAAGCATAATACATTTTAGGTAATTAACTTCTTAAATTTTGATTCAAAGAAAACTGGAGAACAAAGATTGTTGTAGTTAAATGAATTGGATAAATTTCTCCTTAATGCTTATGAAAATGCTAAACTTTTTAAAGAAATGAACAAGAAATGGCATGATCGAAATATCATTCTTATAAATTTAAAGTTGGTGATAAAGTTCTTATTTATAACTCTCACTTAAAACTTTCTCTTGGAAAGTTGCGATCTTGAAGGACTAGTGTTAATGAGCATTTTACATTGGTTTTGAATGCATATTTTATTATAATTTTTCCCATTAATTGTTTGAATTACACCACTACAAAGCTATTTGTGTTAATTTTAGGTACTTGGTGAATATTAGAGAAAAAGCGAAAGGAATTTTCAACTTAAAAACAAATAAATGAAAAAGAAAAAAGTTGAAAACAAGCTATAAATTTAAAGCGACAACTTGACAATTCGTTAAGCTTGCAGCATAAATTAAAAAACACAACTATGAGTGGTGTGAATGAGGCATAAAACAACATGAGTGTGGGAGGAGTGGACAGTTGTCATCCAATATTAGTGACTAAGAAATGTGAATTCCACCAGCTTTCATCCATTAAAAACGACATCACACTTGCCAAATGAGTGGACAAAGCACATGACCTATGGACAAAAGCTCATCTTTCAACACATTGTTTTGGAGGAGAAAATAAGGCCAAATGAGGAGCACACAACCCTAGAGTATACAAGGAAAAAGGAAAGCTCTCAAGTGAAGGGGGATTGACTTGCTTAAGTGAAGTAAATTCTAAATCAATCCACTGTTACCATTTTTAGTGCCTAATCCAATTAAAAACTGACGCCTTAGCCAAATTTTGTCATTTGATTGAATCTAGTCACATTTAGTTCATAATTTGCATTTGGCATATTTTCTTGTTTCGATTTCTTTATTTTATTTACAAAACAATCAAATCTTAATCGTTTGAGTAATTTTTCATTGTTTAAGTTAATTTTCTTGCGTATTGGAATCCCTTGGGTATGATACTCGGTTCTTATCATTTTATATTACTTATCAATGAGGTACGCTTGCCTTCGGTTTGGTTTAGGATATGAATTGATTTATATTGCTTTGTTTAGACTACAATAACTAGTCCTTATGATGTGCTTAATGTTTATCCTTATGGTATCATTGAAGTTTCAAATGATCAATCATCTTTTACAGTCAATTGACAAAGGGACAAGCTCTATTTACCTAGTAAGGCCAATGAATCTACTGAAACTCTTATCCTATTTGACCCATACTAGGTAGTTCCTTCTTTTAATTATTTAGTTGTTTTGTGTGTTTTCTTTTCTTTTTAGTTTGTTCTTTTAGTCTTTTTTTCTCTTTCTTTTAAAGGCTTAGCTCTTTAGTCTTCCTTATTTATTTATTTATTTTCTTTTGAGTATTTCAAATATCCTTTGAGTTTTAATTGATTTTAGTTTCTCTTTAGCTTTAAGTTGCTTGTTTGGTTTTAATTTAGTGTATATTTAATTGAGTTTCTCAAATTTTAGTTATTAAAGTGTGTTATTTTAATCTTTAATTAGTTTTTCCTTTTAATTTTTAGTTTTTAATTTGCTTGTGTTTGGATTTATTTTCTTAGCTTTTTAAGTTCCTTTTAGCTTGTTTAACTTGGTTGTAGTGTGTTTCCTTTAGGTTTTTAGTAATTTTCTTTTAACATTTTTTAGTTTTTGTTTTAGCTTTCTTTAAAATCTCAATCTTTTAAAGCCTGTTCTTGCATAAATTTAATGTTTTTTAAGCCTGTTGTTCAGTAATTTACTTGCGTAATCCTTTAATCTTTGTTTATGATCAATTTGGGGTTAATTAAAAGAGGATTTGAGCTTAAAATTCAAGTTTTAAAGGACTTTACAGGAGTTAAATATGGGTATAAAATGATAGTCTAGGCCTCTTTTTAAGTCTACCTAGAAGAGTAAAATGGTAACACTAAAATGACGACATTTAACTATAAAAAAATTGGTGTTTAAGTCCCTATTAAGGGCAGAAACGATGTAGTTTCCCCTTTGGTAGTCGTCTTCTTCTTCTTCCCTTTTTCCTGTGTCAGCCTTGCCTCTAACCCTATTTTCTTTGATTTCTTGGTCATTTCTCAATCAAAACTCGTGTTCTTAGGCTTAAAATGAAATTTCATTCTCTATCTGATTCTATCTTCAATTCACTCAAAGAAACTCCAGAATCACATTAAATCAAGCTCAAACCTTTAGAGGTACTATTTACATCATACCTTTAATTGCATTTTTCTTATGATTTAGGCATTATTTTGCAATGATTTTAGTACCATTGAAATCCTTAGATTATTCTCCATCTTTCAGTGCTAATTTTTTGCATTAATATTTTAGTAAAAAATATGGAAATTTTCCAAATAAGGGCAGCTTGGTAATTTCACATTTTAGCCTATTTTTGGTTTCTAATTTATTTATTTTGTGTGCAATTTAGACTAAAAATGGGTTATAGGTAATTTTAAGGTGCTTCTAACTTGAGAAAGAGACTTGTTTTCGACGAGTCTCATTCCTTAAGCCGAGAAAAAGGTTGAATGGTTTGATGATTACCTTTTGAACTAGTTTATTACAAAGTAGTCTCTTGCACCATCTCTTGATGCTGAGTTTAAGGTTTCTAGCACCTTTTAAGCCTTATGATGGGATCTAGTTCTTGTATTATTCAGACCCTATTATCCACTACTAGTTTGATAATTTTATGTAAATATTGAAGAAAAAGAGATTGATGACCTTTTAGACATCCATTTCATGGTACACAATACTCCCATTGTTATTACTCGCGCTACTATTTCCAATATTTTAGATATCCTTGACATTTGGAGGTTTATGATCATTGAGTGAATCAAATTCATGGTGTGATTGAATGGAATCTGATTCCACTTATATCATTGATGTCATTGGTAGTAGTAATTCAAAATAAGGCTCACTTGAATCTAAGTAGTCTTTGACATAGTCTCCCCAGAAACCACTAACAAATTTAAGCCTTCATCCATCATCCCTAATATCTTCTCTACACATCAAACATAACCATAAATTAATTAAATATAAAATAACCTCTTCATCTAAACATCTTAAAGCATGTTAAGTAAAGAAAGCCTATATACTCAATTTATCTTGTCTTTTAAATGATAAAATATGAAGCAACACTACTCTTTACATGAAATTAATTTCATGCATGATTTAATTAATGATATCAACCACATCACCCTTCCATCACTATATGAAACCAAATCCAATTTTTGTGGCTTAAATTATGAACTAATAACATCCACAAGAAAACAAGCATAAGCAAGTAGTAAATAAAATCAAATAACAACATTCTAAAGACAATACCAATGTTTATGAAAGAACACCACAAGAATTCATGTAGAAAAATGGTCAAGAATAGAAACCAAGAATCATTCATGTCCAAGCATCCCATTTTAACAAGATTCAAACTACTTTACCATAAAAGGGAATGATAGTTGCAAATTTAAATCATATTAGCATTTGGTGCATTACTTAGAGTTGAACTCTCCTCATTCTGGAATGTCAATATGGTATAAGGAACCTTTTCATCCAAATAGAAAAAACTATTACTAAATTAGGTTACAACAAGCTGAACCCAAAAGTTCACTCAATCTTTTCTTGTTAACTATGATGAAAATAAACTAGTGAAAAAAACCCAATATAAAGTTCAATATTAAGCAAGGGTAAGAATCTATACATCCATATAGTTTTACTTACAAAATCATCGAGTGATTCCATGCTGTATCAAATTGGAAACCTACATTAACAAAATAGAATAAAAGCTAAATGCATATAGTTAAGAAGATAAAAATTTACAGAAGTAGTTGGTAAGGGAGGCGACAAAGAAATTATCGGTGAGGGAGGCAAAAAGCAGTAGAGAAATGAGGGACTAAAACTTTAGAATTGTTTAAGTAAAACTATGAAACTTCAAGAAGCTACTATCGATGGATGATTGAATCATGCTAGCATTAGAGGATAGAAGAGGACTAATCACACCAATGTTGAAGGAGGGAAGAAGAAGAAGAAGAAGAAGAAGAAGAAGAAGAAGCTCCCCTGTTTTGCCAAAATAGAGGAAAGAAGAATAAACCTAGGCGAGAAGAGGAACATAAGAAGATAAAGATATATGGAATATCACCATTTTTTGCTATAGGGAGGAATGGGTTCATTTATGGGTCCTAATGTGAGTGTGGCACCAAGATAGTATGGTGGGACCCATAAATAATTTTTTTTTAAAAAATTAAGTTTTTGCTACTAACGGTGTTAACTCCTTAGGATTTGTTTTAAAAATTTTACAAAACAAACCCCTTGGTGTTTTGTTCTAACACCATGTGTAATTCGTTTTATAAATTTATATTTATTATTCATTTAATTAATAATTAATAAAAACTTTAAATCTATCTATTAAAATATTTTATAAATTTTAATTTCAGTCTATCACAATTAATCAATAAATAAATATTAATTAAATCGATAAGATAGTCTAAAAAATTGGTACTATCTAGAATAGACATATAATAAATTTTAAATATTTTACAACATATTGGCCTACCTAACATGGTCAATGAAGCAAGAATACAAATGTTGTAGAGAATCAAATCACTAAATTATGTCTCTTAAAAATAAATGACGAGGAATGAGTTTTCTATCATACATTTTTAGGCATATTTTCATAATAATAATCTTAGATTTAAGGGGTTAATTTCATGTAATTTGTGTGTATATTTAGTTTATTCTTGAATAAGATGTTACTCAAGTTGCTTTAGATGATTTTTTATATTTTATAGGACTTTGGTAGGCAACTGGATGTAGTTTTGGAGTTAGAAAAGATGGGGAATCAATTTGGAAAGCAAGAGTATCAAGTTAAGGAGCTTTACATCAAATTTCCTAGCTAAAGGATGAATGAAAAAGAGTGCATCAAGAGAAGAGTAAGAGAAGTTAAAATAAACATCAGATCAAGTACAGGCGACTTTGGTGAAAAATTAGATGCACTTCTAAAGATGTAATTGTTGTGGAATCAATTTGTGGTGCAAGAACAACATGTTATTGAGTTCTACACAAAATTTCAAGGCCTAAAGGACAAGCAACGACAACATTATAGCAAAAAGACCGAGAAGAGGCTAAAGCTAGAAAGGAGCTGGGCAACCTATGACTAGACCCACGGGCAATTAGACAAAAAGATACATAGCCAGACCCATGGGCAGTTGGACAAAAAGGTAGATGGCCAGACCCACAGGATTATAACATTGTCCCATATGTGTTTAAGTGTTTTTAGTTTTCTCATTATCTTTGGTTCTTTGAAGCCCTAAAGCCACCACAAGATCATAAAAGTGAATTCTAATCCATATTAACAAGGCTTTGAGCAAGATTGAAGTAGAGAATTGGATCAAAACACTAAAAAAGTGGGATTAAAATTATGTTTTCAATAATAATCATAAATAAGTCAAAGGATTCAAGCATCATGAACATGAGCCTTTTTATCCTATCCTTCTTTATTATTATTGTTATTATTTTCTTTATATTTAAGACTTAGTTTTCTCATAGGATTTGGATTATTATGAACCCTAAAATGTAGTATTACATTATTTTCTTTGAATTAATGTGAATTTCCATGTTTTCTTTGAATTACCTATGGAGTTAATTAAGATTGGTTTTTAAATGTTTATGAATGTGCAATTTCAACCCTAAGAATATGATTTCATATGTTTAGTTAGACCAAATCAAATATATGATTAGATCAACCATAGGTGATGCATCTTCCACAAAGTCCTTAACTATAGGTTTATGTGAGAAGTTCATATTAGGTGTGAGCTTAATCAAAATAATATGTTCCATAAAACTTAGTGATGCATTGAATTTATGAATTGAGATAGTGTGACCAATCAATTGGTTTGTTAAATTGAATAGGAATTGCATAACATGATCGTGAGCTTGTAATTAAATTTAGGGGATCTATAACCTAAGATAATTTGGAGAGTCTATTAAATTAAATTTAAGTAGTGAATACAAACACATCTTAGGGGGATTAATAATCTAGATCCTAACTTTACCATTGCTTTTTGATTCGTGCGATTTGTCTTTAGTTTTTTATTTAGTTTAATTTTATTAATTAATCAATCAATCATATTTTGAGCGGGTTAAATATTAAGAATATGAATTTTTTTTTATTAATTATAGTTCTCTTGGATCGACAACCTGGACTCATAATAGCCATACTACATAGTGATAGGTTCACTTGTCTCATTGCATGTTTTTGCATTATTGTTTGGATTCTTTGGTTTATAACTGGGGTACGTTTAGTACGCATCACTTAACAAAGGTAAATGGGGTGTATTTGCTACACAATGAATATAACATTAAGTAAAAATACATGCATATGTGTTAGGAATAATAGCAATAAAATTATCCCATCAATGTACCACACCATAGAACGTAACAAATATAATTTCTTATCCTACTCCATATTTAAAGGTCATATAATATGTTAAACTAAAGGAGGTTTTAATTAATGGTTTAAAGATAACAAAACAAATTTTTTACCAATGTTTCGATTATAATGTATGGGAAAGATATATTAATGCAAGATATGTAAGGACATATAAATGGAACCAAGAATGAAGTTAATTTATAGAGAAAATAATAATGGTACAAGCATTGAAATAAAGCTTAAATGATGGAAGATCAAGATTAACAAGAATAAGGTTAAATAGGTTGAACTTTGAATTTTCACTTATAATTCTTATATTAATCTTTTCAATACTTTAAGGTCTCAATGTTTGCATAATGATTTGAATTTAGGATTTTTGCATGGAATGATACCTTTTTTATATGTCAAAATGTTTTAGAGATGTTTGAATGTGTATAAGTGTATTTAAGTCAACATTTTTTTTTCAAAATAATGATTTTGGGAAGTTTAGGAAAATTTTGAAAAGGTTTTAAATTGCATATGATTTGATAAAGTGTATAAAATTTCATAAGTGAAGACATGTGTTTTTGAGTTTAATTAAACCAGTTTGGTATCTAAAACAACTTTGGGATGTTTTAAAACTTGTTTAAATTGATTTTCAAATGAAAGAAATTGTTTTGGAGTGTTTGGAACTTGTTTAGAATGTAAATTTTTAAAACATATATAAAGTTTCATTAATCAAGAAAAATTGAGTTTTTGAATTTAATTGATGAGTCTTAATCACTAAAATCTTTGTGAGAAACATTTTAAACTTGGATTAATTTGTTTTTAAAACAAAGGAATTGGTTTAAGCTATTAATTTGTTTTTTAGACCATCTATAGAAAATATAAAATCTTAAATTTAGATTGACTGATCGACCAGTCCTTATAAGTGGTTGATTAGCACAATTTTTAAATAAAGAGGTTAACTAGTCCATTGCATTGGTCAACGAGTCTAAGAAATTAGTTTACCAGTTGAAGTTGTAGATAGGTAACAGCTAGTTAGAAAGGTTGCCTAATGGCTCGTTAAGTGTTTTTGACAATTAAGAAACATTTCTAATGGGTTTTTTAGCTTGAGAAGGTTATAAATAAGAGCCCTAAGTATTGTGAAAAGATCTTGATGGAATCTTAATGAGATGAATGAGTTTTTGGTTGAATTGAAATGAGGTTTTTGGTTTGAATGAGCTTGTGAGAAAGTTTAAGGTATTTACACTTACATTTATTATGTTATTGACCCTTTTTGCATTATTTTGATTAAGCAAGATACAATAATTGTGTTTTTATTTTTAATCTTGGCTTGAGTTAAGATTGGTATTTGTTTATTTGAATTAAGTTTATTATTCATGGAAATTTGTTAAAGGGTTACTCTTGTACTCGTTAAAAAAAGAGCATTATTAAAGGGTTACTCTTATACTTATAAAAAAGTGAGCACTGTAAAAGAGTTACTCTTATGCCTTGAAAATTGAGCTTTGTAAAAAGGCTAATCTTCACCCTTTGAAGAAGAAAGAGTTAGTGGAATTTTCAAGTAGGATCTTGAAGAGTGGATATAGAAAAAGGATTAATTTGATGAACCACTATAAAAATTAATCGTGTATCCTCTCATCACTTAACTCTTGTATTTACTTATTCTTGTGATTATTATTGAATTATTTGAAATTGGTTTACTAAATCATATTGGTATCATCACCATTATTATAGGTTGAATTGTGGTTAAGGATTGCATCTATTAGAAAATTTATTTAGGCTTAAGGTTAGAAAATTTTTTAAACACTTTATACAACCTCCTGTTAGGTTTCATATAGCTCCAATAATTAGTATTAGAGTTAGTCATACTTAGTACTTAAATTTCTAATGAAATTAGTGAACAAAGATTGATATGACATATTTTATTGCACCATCTAGTCAAAAAGAGGAATTTATGAATAGATCACTTATGTTTGATGAAAATAAATTTTCTTATTGGAAAATTAGAATGAAATTTTCTATAATGGGTGAAAGTATAGATTTGTGGGAAATAGTTCGAATAACCCTTTATTTACACCAAAATAGTAGATGGAAAAAAAGTTCCTAAAGTGAAAGAGGAATGAAATACTAGTAATAAGGAACTTGTGTCTTTAGATAACAATGCCTTGCATATTTTATTTTGTACATTAGATAAAAATGTTTACAATAAAGTTTCAATGAGCAAATCAACTAATGAAATTTTATGTAAATTGGAGACTATTTATTAAGGTGTTAATAAAATTAAAGAAGAAGAGAAAAGCATTCGGAAGAAGTGACTCACGTGTGCTTGATAGACAGTTATGATGATAAGGTATCCTCTTCCTTAAATTATTCTATTGTTGATACTGATTGTGATGATTAGGATAGTGATATTATCTTTCATATGATTAACTAATTAAATGCCTTAGGGTCATAATTTTTAAAAAAGAATAAACTTTCTTCTAAGTATAAGGATATTTCTAAGCATTTAAATGAGTGCACAATAAAAAAAGAGAGAGGGAGAGAAGTTGAAGAGTGAATTATATGATATGGTAGAATCTACAAGTATGGAAGTTGCCAATAATGATATTATAGATAAATTGTTACATGAGAATGAGGCATTGAAGAAATAGATCAATGACCTTAAAGAAACATTGTCAAAATTCATTAAAGACAAGAAAAATTAAATAATATATTAGTAGTCCAAAAGGCATAAGAGGTATGGGATTGGTTTTACTCATAAGAGTACACCATTAAATTCTAAAATAATTTTTGTGAAGGATAAGAATTTAGATGATAAAAATGTACTTAGACCCTTATTTGAAAATGTTGCATCATTCTCTAGATCCTAAATAAAGGGAAAATTTCATTCTTTTATATATGGTCATAATTCTAGACCGAAGATTATAAGGGAAGTTCATATACAAAAAAAGCATCATTTTTATATAAATTTGTAATCCCAATCTGATGCATTTTGGCCTCATGTATGGCAATATGATTGAACACAATTTCATACTCCTCCTATAAATATGTATGAATCTAAAGCATGTTCAGTTCACATCCAAGAATAGGTATAATTTTATGTCTCACATTAGACAAAATGGCATCATTCATTTTAATATCCCATACATGTATGAATGTAATTATAGCAGTACACCCCATAGGTATCCAAGTTCACATTATTACCCCATAAGATTTCACTATGAATCTTTGAACACATATGTGAATACAAACCATGGTAATTATTATCATTCGCACAATGTATATAAAACTTGTTATTTTGTAGTGATTTTGGACATATTAAAAGGTTTTTTGTTAAATAAATATTTTTAAGAAATCCATTAAAAATATGGGTTGATAAAGGCCTAAAGGACCTACATTATTATACGTACTTAGAACACATTGATTTTATTGTTTTATGAGTCAACATCAATTGGTAAAAAATGGATGACAAGTAAGGAACTAATAAATGGTATCTCTAACTCTTAAATGGAAAAGTAAAATTCACAAAGAACCCTCACATGAACCAACCAATTAAAAAGATTGTTGAACTAAGTTAAGAGAAAAAAATGAGGTAACAATTGGTGATACAAAAATTAGGTGAACTTAGTTTCATAATGATATCATATTGAGGGTATTTAAGAATATTAATTGGCCTGACATCTATTTTTAGTATAAATATTTATTGCATATGTCTATAGAGAGCCATTACATGAGTAAAATATAATGATTCTTTAATTTATTATTATTTTTTAAATTGGTACATGTTTTGAAAAATATTTTTACACAAGTAATTTTTCTTATATAATCAAAATTTTCATGATGAATGAATTTATGAGGAGCATATCATTTGGTATTCTTTCAATTTTCTTTACATGTTTCTAATAGTGGTTTAGTGATATCAGTGTCTTTATGTAAAAGGGGTTATTTTTTAAATGTTGTTTGTGTTTATAAATTATGTTTTTAATGTATAATATGTGTATTTATATGCATAATATGGGTAATTTAAGTTTTTATGCATAATATGGGTTAATATGTGTCTTTGATACATAATGATGCATAATGTGTTTTTTTATGCATTTTATATATTTAAATTTCCTTTCATGTTTTATTGTCCTATAATAAGTCTATGCTTTTATTTAGGAGAACTATAATTTGTTATAATACATAATTAAGGGGAATAAGGTTTATATGATGAATATATACGATGTTTGGATTTAGGAAAAGATAAGTGAATTGGAAATTTTTTTGCATGATTAGGAGATTGGGATGAATGATGGAAGGTTTTCAAAGTTATGATTTGAATATGGTTTTTGACAACCATATGATTTCTTTCATAGCATTAGTTTTATAACAATTTTTATCTTTAATTGGTATAAAAAAGTGGTAGGTAATCATTAGTAGTTGGTATGTATTAAATTATTCATAGCAGAGATTGGTGATATTGAAGAGTAATAGGTAATATTAGAAATTTTTCAAGGATTGGTGATATTAAAGAGTGATAGGCAATATTGGAATTTGTTCATTTTATGGTATATGTACTAATGGGGAGCAATTTGGTTTTCTTTGTATACGTTTTTTGCATTTTATGTTCTATTAATATCACATGTTTTATTATTATAAAAAAGAAGAAGATTGTTGGATCAAGTGAGGTTCTGATTAACGATTTTAATGATGACAAAATAAATTTATTACTAATATTTTGGTTTTGATGTATTGAAAACATATATCAATATTAAATGTGCAAGAACATATGGTGGAACCTAAGAAGGAAGTTAATTCATAAAGAAAATGATAATGGTGTAAGCATTGAAATAAGGATCAAGTGATAAAAGATCAAGACAAAAGGGATTAAGGTTCAATAGGCTGAACTTTGTATTTTTTGTTGTAAGTTTTATATTACTCTTTTCAAGACTTAAAGCCCCAATGTTTTCATAATGATTTACAGTCAAGATTTTTGCAATGAATGTTTACTTATGTCTTCTATATTAGAATTTTTGTATAGAATTTCATAATCAAGAGAAAATTTGGTGAAGATTTTAAATCAGACCCTCTTAATGTATCAAAATGTTTTGGATCTGTATTTGAGTGTATTAGAGTATCTTCGAGTTAAGATTTTTTTTATAAAAATGTTTCTAGGAAGTTTATGAAAATTTTGAAAAGGTTTTAAATTACATATGCTTTGATAAAGCATGCAAACTTCTATAAGTCAAGACATTTTTTAAAATTTAATTGAAATTTTACGTTAGGGACATTTTAAAACTTGTGTAAATTGATTTTCAAGTGAAAGAAATTGTTTCAAGATATGCATAAAGTTTCATTAATCAAGAAACTTTGAGTTTTATAATTGAGTTAATATCCAAATACCCCTTGTATTTTAACAAAATTATCAAATATCCCCTGAAACTATTTAGGGCTGACTGGGCACTGGCGTGGCGGCTGACGTGGCTTGAGTGATGACGTGATGGGTTGACTATGTTGGCGTGGCAAGTTGACCGTGCTGAC